>JBBYHQ010000016.1:3374482-3385644 GCA_038382645.1 Spergularia azorica
AAAAAGTCTAAATAGTTAGACTAGTGGTTTTAGTTTTTGTAAGAACTTTTGGCCTATTTTGTTCCCCTTGGTGGGTGAATATAAGCCTAACTACCTTTTTGCAAAAAAAAAAAAAAAAAAAAAAAAAAAAAGAAAAAGATTTTGGCTATTATTTTATAGATGGTTGTACATAAACTTATCAGCCTAAAATGAGATGCTAGTTCAGGATTGTCCACTTTAAGAATTAGTTGAATGAGAGTATGATATATTTGCCGTAACATAGTACCCTTAGCGAATAAAGATCTAATGGCCTTACAAAGATCATTTTTAATCAAATCCCAATATTCCTGAAAGAGCTTATTAAGGATCAAAACCATCGGACCCAGAGCTTTAAAGGGGCACATTTGCATTATACATGTTGATCCATGAAGAATAACTAAGGTTTACTTTAACTTTTAGTCTTGTTGTAAGATGAGTTTCTGTGTTTATTTGATGTGTATTCGAGTGCTAAATGGTGCAGGAGACAAATCGACAGTCTGTCTCATCTATTCTATTAAAGTGTTTTACAGATAACAGTATCTAGTAATGTTCTCTGTACTGCTGAACTTATTGTTTTCTAAATTCGTTTAAAGAAAACGTGATTATCTTTTACAAAGGATTTTTTAGTGATACCAAATATCTCTAAGATTTATTTTATTCGATTCACATATTTTGTATATATTTTCTTTCACAAGATTATATACTTAGATGTGAATGTTTGAATTTTAAGAAAATTAGAAAATATTTTATTGCAAATATATCTTTAAATTATCCTAAATATTTGTGGAGATATTTTGACTTCTTGATTCAGAAGTAATCATGTTTGATTTTGGATAAAATCTTGAGTTGTTTGAAAGATATATTCTAGGAATTTCATTTGAGGTAAATTTGCATATTCGATTCTCATTTGCTATTATCCTTTGATGATCACTTGGAAAGGAAATAATATTAATTGTTTCCCAAGTAATCAGAACTCTTTGACGGCATAAAAATAGTCCTTTGGTTTTCTAATCACTTTGACGTTTTTTCTTCAAAAGTTTTGAGCTTTTATTTCTAAAGAAAACATCCTGAGAGAACAGAACAACATTCTGTACCCTACACTGATATTACACATAATTCTCATCATAGGTCAAAATTTTCACCTCTATTCGCTTGCCTAAGAAGCATTATTACGAGGTACTTTTCTCTTCTAAAGTGAGGTATTTAGGGTACGTGGTTGTACTCGAGTTTCCTATTGTCTTGGGTTGAGAGAGTAGGAATAGTTTCATAGTTGAAACTAGCACAACTAGGGTTAGTTATGGGGTTCCTCTACTTGTCTTGGGTTGAGCTAGTAGGGAAGAAAATTCTAGTAAATTTTGTGGACGTAGACCTTGGGTTGAGGTCAAACCACGTAAATCTTGTGTGTACTCTATCTATTGTTTCACGCTTTATTTCATAGTACAGATCTATGCATTGTACCATCACAAACTACAATCTCTAGATTGTGGTATAGTACACTAGTCTGTCCCCTTCCGCTGCCTTACACACAATATCTCGAGTAAAAATAAAAAAGTTCCATTTAAAGTCTATACTCAATTCATCCCCCCTCTTCAGTATATCTCGCGACACGACTCTTCAATAGCGGTATATATCTCTTCATCCTCAATAGAAGCTGTAAGTCTATCATTATCTTCGGATGTAATAGAGGAAGGAAGAAGATCCGAAGCTAGATGCCGGGGGGTAGGAATGTTGGATGTAAAATGTGTTTTAAACTCATTCTCATTTAAGGACTCAATGAGGTTTGGTCAGAAGCCCATCCACCGAGGGCATAACAAAGGCGGAAAATATAATTGTCTTTGTTGAGATTATGGAAAAAACGTGTATTGCCATCACCTTGAGTAAGCCATTGTTTACGGTTATATCTTTCCCATACTTTTTAGCTAAAGCTTTGTATGCGTTTCCATTGCCTAAGTCAATGATTATGAACCCGCAGATTAAAAGATTGTTCTATAAGTTTTTTCTCGACTATGGCCAACTTAGTCGCGTTAGCCTTAAGCCGTTGAGAAATGTTACCAAATCAATACTATACCTTTAATAGGCTAATTTTCACGCCTACGTGGCAGCGTTTGAAAGCATCCATAGCCAAAAATATCCACGTGGCATGTCGAGGGCAATTCCTATCAATTTAATTCCACGTCATCAACCTATGTGTCACTCTAGATTAATTTTGACCTTTGAGTTGCCTTTTCGAACGTTTGAAAACATTTCAGCTTCTTCAAAATAAAATTTCATTATTCAAATCATAATGATATTAAACTTTGTGTCTTTTAGTTGTTCGCTTACCAATTTGTCAGTTACATAGTTTAAGGAACTATATATACCTTGGTTATTTGTTTAATTTTAGTGAGAAAATATGCATGATACACACATACTGCATGTTGAAAGAGAGAAGTTGGGTTAGAAAATAATTAGATGTTAAAATAGTGGTGTATATAGATTGTCTTTCATACAACAATTTAAAGGAAATGTTAGCGTCTCTAATTAGTTTTATGTATTAATCGTAGATAGATTTTATATCGTGTAAGTGTTTGTATTCCCAAATTATTGTTACCTCCAAATTATATCGCAAATTTACCAAATACCTATATTGTAATCTAAACATTTTATAATGCATCCTAATATATACGTTATGAGAAAGGATTCCATTAGTTTAGAGGGGTATGTTAGTTATAGTAAATCCCTTAAAGATATTGATGATACTCAATACGGTGGTTATCACTAATATAATATAGTCGACTATACAGCCGCAGTTGCTTTTATCACGATGGTAAAGAATTACTTTAGGTTTGGAGTGAAAATAATAGATAATATCCTAGGGGAACATATCATATTAACATCGTACTCAAGACATTAATCATTCATATGTTAGTTATAGTTAATCCCTTAAAGATATTGATGATACTCAATACAGTGGTTATCACTAATATAATATAGTCGACTATACCGCCGCGGTTGCTTTTATCACGATGGTAAAGAATTACTTTAGGTTTGGAGTGAAAATAATAGATAATATCCTGGGGGAACATATCATATTAACATCGTACTCAAGACATTAATCATTCATGAAGCAACCAAATGACTTTTAAATTTTGCTTACATATTAGTGCTAATTCCAGAACAATTTCCAATCTATCTATATACTATACTTTTAATTTTCTAGCATTAACGTTTACGTACGAGTTTTGGGGGTTTGGCCGCGTGGAAAAAACACATGTAACTAGGAGATATTTTCACAACACTGTTATTATTATTCTTTTGGACTGCCCATAGAGACGTTATGAGTCACTTCAACTTCTTACATCTCTTTAAAGTTCTATAAATAACTCATTATTCATCACCATTATTCATCATAAGAACGACATTACATATGGTATCCCTTGATTCTTTGTTTGCCAATCGTGTCGGTTACATCTGTTATGATTTTGTTTGATTTTGGTGAGAAAAATATCATCTATCTATGTAATATAATAATAGGCTAACATAAGAAGTTCACTAATCCTACGTGTCGCAATGGGAAGAATTTAGGTCAATTTTTAATTCTAAAAAGTCATGTAAGCATCATAAGTACATGAAAAGGTCTTCATTAATATATAAAATAAATACATCATTAATATGACAATGAATTATAATATTATGTTGAATTCCAAAGTGATCTTTCATCTTATTTCGACATGAGTTTTATTTATTATGTTTACTTTAAATTAATGTAAATTAAGGTCTTTTATTTAATATAATATTAAACATGGTGACTTTTGGCTATTGATTTATCAAATTTGTCGGTTACATGTTAGTCCGAATTAGTATATACCTTTGTTATTTGCTTGATTTTGATGACAAACACACGCATTGCGCAATACATTTTTGAGAGCGAGAAACATAGTTAGGGGAAGAAAGATATTTTATAGAGTTGTAAAAATAATATTCCTATAGAGTTTGTATTTCTACTACTATCAAAGTATTTATTGGTTCTCGTTTAGATTGTAATTTTTTATTGTTTATATTCTAGAAACGCTATTATACTGGAATTTGATTGTTTTGGTCACTTCTTATTTTGTTTATAGTTGATTAGCTACGTATGATTTTAATTTTTTTGGTTTGCAATTTACAATAATGCAATAACTCACAGTTGTTTATAAAGAACCATGCGACATGACAAAGTCAAATGGAAATCGGCAAATGATTTTCTTATACAACAATTTCGATAGATGTTGGTACCTATTAATTTATTTATTGTTGTTGTTCTTTTCAATATTGTTTGATTTACTTTGAAAATCAAATCATTCAATGACTAATAACAAATGTTTAAGTTACATACCTTAAATAAAAAAAAAAATTACATCTTTGCTATTTTACCCTATAACCACTTTGACTAATTAGCTAACTACGAATACTTATAGTGTTGGTTTTACCAAATATCTTAAAAAATGTGCAGATTTAAGACAAAATCAAATAATTTGGGATCACATGTTGAGATGACGGTTTTTGGAGGAAGATAATGAGTTGTGGGAGCTGCATGTGTTGGTGGGGGGTTTTGTGGGATATTGGTTGCTATGAGGGAAATTAAAAAGTGAAGTGGAGACACTAAAATTAGTACGGAGGAAAAAAAAAAAATTGTTGGGGAAAAATTTGAACTGAATTTAAAAGAGATAATTAGTGGCTTAATCCGACGCGTCGAGTAGCCAAGAGTACATCGGTGGCTGTGCAGTATGGGGAGAGGGGGGTCGTAAAGGCAGTGACAATATATGTGATTTCTATGTATTAAGAGGACAAGGGATACATTTGGGGGGAATAGATATTGGACACTAAAGAATGAAAATCAGACTTTCAAACAAATAGAGTATGATAAAAACTTATGCATGCCCTACAAAAGAACGCAGGCCCGCAAATAATTTCAAGTAGGGGCAAATACAATTGGTTTATTCCTCCACTAACTAATATAGAGATAGTTGAACTAAAATGATTTCATATATGTTGAGTTGTTTATTGTTTTATATTATTCTTTGATTCTTAATATGACTAAGTTAATTAACACTTTATTTCCAAAGAAAAAGAGCACTCCATATTTGGTCATCTAGGATGATAACACACGTAAAATAGACTTATATTTGGGAATGACGATCCTCTGTCTTATTTTGTGTTCCACTCCATGTATTTCTCCAATCAAAATTTTAAAAACTCACATTAAAAGTTTAATAAATTCATTTTTATTTCTAAGATAAATAATTTTTTAAGATCTGACTGAAGAGGTGCAGGGAGTGAGACACACGAATAATGGACAAAAGACACTCACTCCTCAATTTGGACCTTTAAATTGTTAATATATAAGAAATTAGTTGAGAACATCTATATTGAAAGATAGATGGTTGTTACCGTTCTACTGTTTTAAAGAAAGTTCTAAAATATTGATAATGAACATGATAGTTACGTACAAATTGTATTATAATCGACGGTGATTCTCATTGTCGTTTTCAAAAATTCCCATTCATTTTTCCATTCATTTTGGAGTAAACTTATTATATTATTTTTGTGCCCAGATGCTGATCACTCATAATTTTTAGCAATCACGTGAATTCACGGGGGGAAAAACTAGTTTCTTCTTATCAATTGGATTAAATTTGAATGTTATCAAAGTAAATTTGTTGAACAGAGAAGTAGCTCCTATATACTTTCCAACCCAATTTGGGGCTCCAGGATTGCAGTTGGGATCATCAGTTCCACTATGGTGTCCCATCTCCTGTCCCACTCTTGAGATTGTGCCACCTTATCTCTTAAAAAAAATTAAAAAAAAGTCCCAGTTTTCATCTTCAGCTTCACACCTTTTTCAACCCAAAGCCACGACCTTCCCCACATCCACCGCCGCCACTACCACCATTCGTTTCCCTCTTCTCTCTCCTCTACCACCATCAAACTGTATCTCCTCCGCTCCGCCCCCTCATTGTTCCAAATTTGATGGTGAAGAGTCAAGACTTTAAAAATTGATTGTCAAAGAAAAAGCCGAAAAAATCCAGTTCATATTTCCGTTGTCGGAGTTCCTCCCTAGTCCCTACTCCCTACTCAGCGATTCCCGTCGACCGGAAATTCCGAATCCCCAATTCTCGAACGTTAATCTATTTTTTTTTTTACATATTTTTTTAATTGTTCGAAAAAGAGGTAGTGGAGGTTGTGGATGGGAAAAGGTCATGGCTTTGGAGTGAGGAGCAGTGAAGTAGATGAGGGATAGGGATGGTGGTAGTGGTGGTGGTGGATGTGGGGAAGTCCATGACTTTGGGTTGAAAATGCGTGAAGTAGAAGGTCAGAGAGAGTTTAATTAATTTCTTTTTAAACGGAGATGTTGTACGTGACATAATCTCAAGAATGAGACATGAGATAGGACAACATAGTGGGACAGATGATCCCAACTGCCAGGATTGTAGGGGAGCCATGCCAGGCAATTTTCACAAGTCACAAGGCTTTGTATTTGACACCTTTGGACATATATTGTTACATGTTAGCTTGTCTTGGCCACACAAATCTAATCTATCTATATAAATAAGAGAGCGTTTTTTGAAGAACAGAAAGAGAGTTCAATATATGAGAATGATATAGTTTTATCAATAGATTATCATTTAGGATAAATATTAATTTTAAGCAATAGCCACCCCATTAGCCTTCAATTATACTATCCACGTCATAAGTGACGTCATCGATGATATCAGCACTCATCATTATTCCATGTGTTTGACTAAAATGAGGTTATGAAGGTTTGAACCTGTAACCTCAGAGTTACAATTTTAACACTTCAACCACCAAGACAATTGATTTTTTTTTTTTTTTTTTATAATTTTATTAATAAATTATATATAAATGACTTGAGGTTTTAGGAGATAATTTCGGAAACAACTTTGTACGAGATTTTATGAATCATATCTAATCATTTTATTTTTGGAGATAATTTAGGGAGTAATATATATAGACGCAATATCACTTTTGTAGACCACCATTATCACTTTAGTTTTGAATTATTATATTAATTTTGAATTATTTAATGTATTTTTTGGGTTTCATTTCGTCTTAATTATAGAAAAACTAAGACAATGGGCCACGTCAAGTTTAACCCAAAAGAATATTGGTCAAAACGGGTTCGAGTTATCTATGGCCAAAACCTGATAAAAAAAAAATTGGCTATTAACCTTGAACAACGGGTCACATCTGGTCGGTTAAGTTTTTGACCCTCCTAATATTTTGCGTGAATTATGAGTAATAAAATAGAGTTATAACCAAGTTCATATAACAACCCGTGCAATTTTGCACGGGCCAATAAACTAGTATATAAAGAGACCAACATTGATAGAAATGTTGAAAGATTGTGATCTATTGCAAACAAAATGATATAGTTTTACAAGTAGTTTATCATTTAAGATTAAAAAAAATAAGAGACACCAACTTTCATAATTAATATTGCGATATAAAAAACATTTAATTGTGACATGACATTTATCAGTCATAACTTTCATTTCGTATTTTAGAAATTTAAGACATGCATCTCATTAAATCCAATTTGAAAGGTATTTCAAAATGAGTTCCGTAGATACACATGTATTCCGTATGGTAGATAACTAACAATCATTCAACGAAAATTGCAAAAACATCCATTTATACATTTAGCGGAGTTTTGTAACAGTTTTAGCATTACTTTTGAAGAAACAAAAACGTGTATAAACAAGATTATATGATTATACTATGCAATAAAAATTTAGCATCAACAAACGAGCGTGTTGTGTATGCTTTGCGGTAAGAAATAGTACGGACATGAACATATTGGACAATTTTGTTCTTCTTTTTTGTTTTATTAAACAGAGGTTTAATAAACATGATTGTTACTTGATAATTTCATTTAAGAGCTAACATAATTGATGGAAAGTCAAAAAGTCATTAAGTACAATATAATATTTGAACCGTGCAACGCACATGCTTAAACTAGTGATTACTATTATGGAACTTTGCGACTTGGTGTAAGTAATTTTATTTTTACATTACATATTTTTGTATATCGTTATTAAGGTTCCAACACAACAAGGGAGGGAGATATCAGGATTCGAACTTCATACCTCACGAAGCTGAGCCTTTAATACCATGTTAGATAACCAATTGAACCAAAAGTCTAGACTAATGGTTAGGGTACACACAATTGTTTTATACTTCAACACGCCCTAGAGGAATCAAAGATGCTTAGATATTAATCAAAGTCACTATACAATAAACTGATCAAGCAACGCCTAAAGAGAGGGAAAGAAAAATATTAACAGACACAACAATTTGCGTCGGCCCTTCCTAAATCACCACCTAAACAAGAAATCAGACTGAAATTGAAAGGATTTATAAGAGATGATATGATATAACTGTGCATCTCAACAAACAATTAACTGATTCCAATAGTTCACATTAGACGTCTCCCAAATGATCATCGTCTAACTTGTCAGAGCTCAAGCTCGGGGGAGCAAAAGATCTGTACACGCGCTCCATATTTGGTGTTTCCTTCAATTCCTGGCACGCAACTTCAAGAGCCGTGCACTGGAAGAAACGATAGAACTTCTTTTGGCAGACGAATGCAAAGATCAGGGTAGTAATAGGAAGCGGGATCAGAATAGGAGCGTAGTAGAACTTCTTCGCTGGAAAGTAACCCAGCATGGTAGCTTGGTAAAGAAGTAGAGCAGCGAGGAACCTTTTATGCAAATGAGGCCACATCCTTCCATAGCTCTCATATGATGGAACATACACTTTAAGGGCCTGTCATATTACAAGGCAAGTTATCATGAAATTGATATAGTCCATGATCATTCCTCTAAACTAATCTAACAACTATTCTAGTTCGTTATTTCACAATGAGAGTATAACAACGTACAACCGTCCCCAATGACCTACAGGTAACATCATCCCTTCAAGTTTTCGTTACGTGACAGATTTTGGCCCATCGGTGACATGTTTTAGTCTAACAAAGACCTTGTTGAAAGCAAACGCACCCAATACTTTCCCTTTCCCAGTAATTAACCTTCACTAATTGACAAAAAAAAAATTAAAGTGAAATTATAATTTGGGATTGATCAAAAGGAGAAGTACCTGATTTCTTTGGACAAGCCATCCCAAGCCGAAGTAGATTACACCAAATACGAGGATCAGAGGTGCAATAACTGAGTAACAGAAAACAAGTGTGATGACAAGCAAGTCGTTAGGAATCCTTGTAGCATATCCAAAATCTCCAGGTGCCCATGCCTCTCTCATTTCAGCATCGGTCTTGCATAGATACTTCTTCTTCAAATGGAATATGATTAGTGGGACTATTCTCGATAATTCCAGGCCATATCCTACAAAGAACCTGCAAGCCAGTGTCCAACAAGATCATTAAGAGTTCAGGAGTATGATCATGTTGAATTATAAATTATGTAAACTATCTCCTTATATGTCGGGTTAGGAGTCATTTTTAGAACTATCCTCCTAAATACCAAGAAAGCGCATGAAAGCGAGAGAAATAAGAAAGTGAAACATCCCAAAATACAGGAATCCCCTAACAATTAAGTGGAGCAGTATGAAAAGATGTATGGCTTACTTGAGAGCGACGAAGGTCAAGAAAAATGTAGCATTATCAGGTAGGCTCGTGGCGAGTAAGTTAATAGTTTGATTTGGATGAGCCTCCACTATTTTGAGCGTCTTGAACAGAGTTCCACCAACTGTTACTCCAAGAAAAACATTGAAGATGATAAAGTAGAAGTATTTGCCTGAAGCAGCCCTGACTGCATGGCTCTCAGAAGGAATTCCTTCTGCTTTCGATAGAAACATAAGTAACTTTGGCAACATAGCCAAAAATATAATCAGGGCAAGTTGGGGAAGATAAGCTCCCAATATCGTTCTCACTGCACCTATTTTCAGAACAGGTTTCAGAAAAGGCAGGAGCTTCATCAAATTTTCCAATGTCGTAAATGCTGAGATAGCCGCAATAGGGATCATGTAAAAAAGTATAGTCAGTGCAACTACGAAGTACACCAAATACTTGCGTACTTCCCTCTCATAATAATTGAGAGAAAAGTTGCTCCAGACCAGTTGCCGTGGCTCAGGGGCATTCATCACTGTCCATATGTCTACTGTTCGGGCATGTAGAGACTGAGCAGCAGAAGCAGCAGCAACTCTAGTGGCAAAGAACAGAAGTGCTGAAGGCAGCTGCCTATCCCTTAAGGTGATCTTTTGCTCAGCTTCGAGCTTAGGGATCAGTTCATTGATCTTCTCATTGCAGTACTCTATGCTATCCACCGTCTTACCACAAAGACCTAGAACACCAATGCGGTTCGTAGGTCTTACTCCCTCGGGATTTCCCACAGTTTTAGATTGTGCATACACTGCTTCAGCACGAACAAGCTTCTTCTTATAGCCCTCCAACTCCTCCCATATCTTCTTGACCTGTATCGATAAATGATTAAGGAACCAAAAGCTAGAAGAATCCAGCAAAAACGGCAGCAAGGTTCAAGAAAAGGCTTATGATGAGACTCATGCAAGATTGTCGTTTCTCTTTTTCATTTTCTTTCTTTTTTTATTGAAATTTGTAAGATTTCGCTGAAGAGAATCCCTACAAAAGATCAGAACTTTTGTCTATTCGAAAGCTTATATGTAAACAACAATAAATCGAGCCCCTCAATAAAGAATAAGCATTTGAAGCTCCTCTATCTTCCAACTTGAACATGGTACAATTTTATAAAAACTTTCAGACTAACAAATATTTTACAATAGTTCCAATGTCGTCTTCCCAAAATAGCTCACGATCTTTTGTCAAGAAAATGATTTAATATTCAGGCAGAAAATATGCTATTGTCATAATAAGCAACCTATCAAGAAAGAGGGCAAGCAAACAAAAATCGGCTGTGATGATTTTACTTACTATGTGGAGAACAAACATACAAATCATGTATGTTTCACCTGCAAATGGGAATGAAATGAATAACAAAACAGGAGAATGTAACGAGGACACTGGTGCAGGAATCAACCATAAGCAGTCCCAAATTCAAACTTTACCTTTTTGTTGTCTGTTACTGGCATAGCCCGGTAGAATGTATCTGGATAGATTGCCTTGAAATACGAGT
>JBBYHQ010000016.1:3387268-3397927 GCA_038382645.1 Spergularia azorica
TATTTCATATTTTGGACAATTGTAATTTTAAGTATTGGATGTAATAGACTATTTTAGACCATTAGACATTTGTAGTTCGGCTTGCGAAATCTCCTTGCAATCAGGTCTTTGACTCGAGTGCGGAGTGACACCTCTGAATTTCCTTTTTGTGTTTTGGTTTGCCATAAAATGTTTTAATTTTAAAAAGGAAAGGAAATTTGGGGGTATTACATCAATGGTATCAATAACGTCCCCTTAAAGATCGGAGTCTTGATTGATTGTTGAACAAGCTCTAGTGTTTTCCGATATACCTTAAAAAAGAACCTCCAATATTGAGATAAACAATCCATTAAAACCTTGGCAATAACACATTTTGTGTGTGGATATGTCACAAAACAAAACCTTACAATCACAAGAAAAAAATAATACTTTATTATTTAAAAAGTAACTTTTATTAACAATCAAGAACCAATCTCTTAGTGCTAGGTACGCCTAAAAAGCGACAAGACTCCTCAAACTTTTCAATCCTTTTGGGAGTAGACATCCAAAATGAGACACAATCTCTCACTTTTGAAATCCCTGATTCAATAACATCCAATCCATCTTTCACAATCAAATTTAAAATGTGAGCACTACACCTCAAATGCAAAAAACTACCTTCTAACATAAGGCACTTCTCAAAAATTTTGAGTACAATCTTCATCATCGCATCTTGAGTAGTACAATTATCTAGCACCACTGAAGAAATCTTACTCTCCAAACAATATTGAGATAAACAATCCATTAAAACCTTGGCAATAACACATTTTGTGTGTGGATATGGCACAAAACAAAACCTTACAATCACAAGAAAAAAAAAAGTGTCAGAAATCTGAGGAAATCATTATGTTTATACAATTATAACATTTCTTTGATAATAATCTAGTCCTATTATCATGCATGCATGCAGGAGAGATAGTGAAATCAATAAACAATCACTTAAATAAATACTTTATTATTTAAAAAGTAACTTTTATTAACAATTAAAAGATTACCTTAGCGTACGTACGGTTTCTCAAGACCCAATTCTCATCAATGAAATGCGACGTCACAACCATATAGCCCTTCTTTTGACTTGAAACAGTCCACATATCCGTAGTTACCGCAATCCGACTATCACGCATTATGCTCTAACAAGTGCTTAAGTGAGAGCTTATTATCCTTATACATGCTCATAATATCACGTGTTAAAGTGAATCGAGAAATCATTTTGAATGAGTTGTTGAGACTCTTAATAAAATCTCGAAAACCAACGTGAACAACAATGGACAAAGGATATTCGTGTATCACTATCATGCTAACCAACTTAGCCCAAGACAGATCTTGGTTGAACTCTTTATAATTTTCTTTAAGTTCCAAGCTAGTAGACCCATCTAATTAGGATTTCACTCTTAACTTTTGTTGACCTCTACCAATCGCCAAATGCCTCATATGACAAGTTGTGTTAGCATGCTTCAAGAGGTGAGAAGTCCCATTTTTATTACCCGAAGAAAGTAATTTTTTACAACCCTTGCACCTTGCCTTTTCAATACCATTTACCATCTCTTTGTCAAAGTACATCCAAGCATCCGATGTAAGCTTCTTACTATTCTGGCCCCCTTGATCAGGTTCCAACTCTTGCATTTCATTGGCAATGTTCTCTTGAACATTAGTACAATCAACAAAACCTTCCCCATCACCGTTCAAAGTATCACTCGAAGGAATAATAAGAGTGTTACCATGATCAAAATCAAGTTGAATATCTTCATTATCCATTTTAGCAAATTTAGAACAAAAGTAAAAAATGACAAGGCGTTTGATTATTCAGTATGAGCAAATTAAAGTACACCCCATCACCAAAACAATAAACCAAAGTCAAAGTACAAGTGTTACACAGGTTATTGATCGCATGTTATGGATCACAAGTGTTGACTAGTTTTGATCAACAAAACAAATCCAAGCAGATAAACAAAAGCAAATCCAAGCAGATAAACAAAAGCTACAACACTAAAAAACGAAAAAAACTAAGAAAAGCTACTAATACAAACAAACCGAAACAACACACCAAGTCATCATTACGTTTATCATAAATTAAGCTACAAGTTTTTGCCATAATTTCAATCAAGGAGCCCCAACAAATCTATACCAATTTGGAGTTACAAATTATTAACAATTCTCATAAACATTCAAAGCCATCAACCGCAAAAAGCAATACACACATCTAAATTTAAAATTATGCAAAAACATAATGCCAAACTTAAATTACCTTAGCAATCAGTGATAACAATGAGCCGATGACAATGGGAGCGACAACGACGTACAGATACGATTGATTGTTGATCGGAGGAGGGAAATTTCGATGATTGGAGTTTGAGTGCATAGACTAAAACTACTGTTGTGTTTTTTTAGGTTACTGTTGTCTGCTGCATTAGTTTTTATGTAGAATTACACTTTACACTCTAGGGTTTTTTTTTTTAATTTTAAATGAAGCGGGTCCATGGGTCGGGTCTACGTCTTAATCAAGGGACCCATATCCGACCCAAATTTTTAACAATGGGTTTGGGTCTTACCCAAACCCGCTGGGTCCTAAAAAACAAGGACCCAAACCCGACCCAGATGGGTTGGGTTCGGCGGATTTGGGTCGGGTCCAGGGCCCATGCACATCCATAACCACAACAAATGAAATTTTATGGTAACTTTGAAACTTATAATGTCTATCAAATATGTATTGCGAATCTCGTTGTATATTCTCCACCTTAATAATTATAAGTAAGATGTAGACCAAACCCGAGGAGCTAGACACTCGACGATGGAATGATGAATCCATGTACGTAATATAATGGTACATTAATATGTCACCATTTAGTTGGACATTAGTATTAGTGTATAATAATAATTGCTATAAGAAGGAAAATGCTACACTGAAAAAATAATTGCCCTATCATGGGCTAGAATATTTAAGAGTTTAGCCTTTTAGGTATACATTCTCAGCAATATTAGAAGTAATTTCCATGTTTTAGTCCCTTCTTGCATCGTCCATCTTCAATTCTTCATCAATATCATTGTATAGCCTACTAGATCGTAACAACAAAAGAACATCATTGTATAGCGTACCACATCGTAACAACAAAAGAACGGGTTAATAACTTATCGTTGTAAAATCTATAATAATATAGTGAGTCGCGCATTTTTGAGTCGGCCCAGCTAGCTTTTGATGCGGCCTACGTTCTTCCTTAGAGTGTATCGTTGTTGCTTCGGGTCTGGGTTTTGGTGACAGAGGAGGCTTGCTACTTTGCCTTTTTCGTTGGGAGGGCTTGGTGTTTATTTGGCCGGGGATGCTGTCCATTATGCTTTTTTAGCGTCGCGACTTCAGTCTGCTGACCTGCAGTCTAAGCTTCTTCGTCATGCTGGTGTCGTCTCTTTGGGGTCTGTGTTTGCCGATGTTGTTGGTGTTTTTAATCGGACTTTAGAGATTGATATCTTGGGTAATACTGGTGAGATCACTGCCCCCATACTTATGAAAAGATTGGCAGATATGTATTTCACTCTGGTCGCTAGGGATGCCGCTTCTATCTATTCCTTGACACTGCGTCAGTTGGCTTTGTGGAGTTCTCAGCAGGGTGCGCACATTTCTGATTGGCTTAGGGTGGTCCCTATTTCGGGGTTGGGTCAGACTGTGAATGGTCGCACTTATCGCTGCGTGCTTTGCTACCGTTTGGGGGTGCCTTTATTCACCATGGACCAGCTGTGCTCTGCTTGCTCGAGGGTCTTTGTGGGTGATATATTCGGGGATCATGTTGTTTCGTGTACAGGTTTGGTTGGCGTCAAGCATTGGCATAATGCTGTTCGTGACACGTTGGTTGATATCTGTTATCGGTCAGGGACCTCCGTTGGAAAGGAGGATGACATTGGTATGATTGGTGCTGATGACCGACCTCTTCGCCCAGCAGACATGTTGTTTATTCTTGAGATAGAGGACGCGACGTTTGCGTCGATTTGACTGGGTCGTCGCCCTTGACTCAGACGGGATTGACCGATTTCGAACCAGGTAAGGTGGTGCGGGAAGCGGCCGATCGTAAGCGTGCTAAGTATGAGGCTCGGTGAGCTGCTTTGGGTTATGGCTTCCTTCCCTTCTCTTTCTCCTCTTTGGGGGAGTTGGAGCCCACGTACAGTTGTAACTCTGCTTAAGCGGATCCAACATTTCTCCACGACGTAGGATATCGGTGCGCAGACTGCAGCTAGACCTGGCAAACGGGTCAATCGGGTCGGGTCTATTCGGGTCGGGTCACTTTACGGTTCATATATTTCGGGTCTACTTCGGTTCGGGTCGGGTCTAATTCGGGTGTATCAACTACGGGTCAAATTCGGGTCGGGTCGTATTCGGGTCAGGTCGGATTCGGGTCAAATCATTCTAAAATGTTCAAATTTTAACATATTAATATCAAATTCTGTCTCATATTATCTTAACTTGAAATTTTCTTGCTAATTGGAGTGTTTGAAGTTATGATATAGCTATCCAAGTCCCTTTTGTTCAATCAATTCATTTAAATGTTTGATTATTCGGGTCTGGTCATTTCAGTTCGGGTCTGTTTCGGGTCGGGTCAAACAGTATTCGGGTCGGGTCATTTCGGGTTTCGGGTTGAATTCAGATTACAAATTCGGGTCGGATGTTCGGGTCTGGGTCAGTTTTGCCAGGTCTTGCTGCAGCTCATATTTTTACTAGGATTGGTTTTTCCGTAGCAAAGGGTGTGGGGGCTCAAATCGTTTCTCGGCTCCCCACCAATTTCTTGTAAATTATTATTGATTTTTAGTTGATAATAATAATATAGTGACAAATCAAGAACAAAAAAAATAAAAAGTAAAAATATAAACAAAATATATAAAAACCAAGAAAAAAGGTGACAAAGGTCAATGAAGTGTATGTTTGAAGGGGGGATGACCCTCTATATATATGTTCAGTATGAAGAAGACTATTTGCTTTACACCACAATACTAATGCATGCAAAAAAGATGGATTATCATATCTTCTAGAAAACACTACAAATTAAATTCGAAAGTAAAAGATAGGATATATTTTCAATATCTTTTACAAAACAAAATAATAATTTCAAGATTATTGAACATTATCTTTTCTCAAAATTATGAGAAAATTCCATTTCTCATTGGTGCGCTATGGTAATTTCTCCCATTTCCGACGCTTTGTATGTTTTTGAAAAATGCCTCTTTTATACATATAGATAGATTGATTAGATTAGATATCTGCTCACCATATAAAAGCGCCTAACTCAGCACTGTATAGCTACAGTAAGTCAGTAACCCAACAAAAGCGCAAACATTTCTTCCTGCAACGCACTGGAATTTTGCCAACCGCACACTTTTCTTCTCAAAACGCAGAGGCTGCTACTGTTCCTCATGAACAGTATAAATCTAGTGGTTGAGGCGCGACCGCACTCTCGTGTTCATCCTCGCCATCCACTTCGTTCAATGTCCTCTTTCTCGCTCCTGCATGCCTCACTTTACTATTCGATTCACTCATACTCTATTTCTCTCTCCTCATACTAGATAGCATCTCATGTTAAGGTATCTATCCACACTTGCCCAACTACTTTTATATAGAGATATAAGTTATATAAGATCACCAACTCAAACTCTTACATTAAAAACAAAAACCCAAATTGTATTAACTACTATGAAATTACTTTATGAATCAAACCTTTAACATTAATAATAATCCCCAAAGCCCAGATTTTTTCATTAAAAACCTCAATCTATTGAATAGATTTAAAGTTACTTCAATCGTTAAAAAGACTTTGAACCCATATATTCGCTCGAGACCAACCTGAAGGTTCTCGAAGACTTCGCTAGAGATGTCACTGTGGTGGAAAAGAAGCGGCCGGACCTCACAAATATGGTCACCGGAGTGGGTCTAGAGTGTTAAGACACACTACTGAGCATACCTGTCACACAAAATCAGGGATAATATAGCCAGAGGGCATTCCAGAACCTTGAACAACTAGAACGGTAAGGAGCTGAGACATGGTACCATGGGCTGAGAAGGTAGGTTGGCTAGCAAAAGGCACATCTCACATCATGGCAAACCCCATGTTCATCGGTCATGGCAAGAGGATGTCACATTGTGGCAAGTCCTTCAGAGGTGGAAGGGAGGCCATGTTGGGGGCCATCTCATCAGAGCTACTGGGGGATATAAGATTATCAGCGTCTATCCAAGGACGCTTCTGGGGCCAGGAAGTCGGGGAGCATGTCTCCTGATCTTCTATTCCTTCTTTCTCGTTTGTCATGTGTAAGGACTTCCTTTCTTCTTTCTCTTTCTCTAGTTGCCTAATGCGTAGTTGGAGGAGAAAAGGTGAGTATTCATACTCTAGCTTGAATTTGTAAATGCATCTGATTACACCATGGAGAGCAAGTATTTGTTTTTTTGAACATTCATTCTGTGCCTTCATTGAATTGTCGAAATCCTTGCATCTCTGAGCAGTGACTTTGGTGTGCTCCAAGTGTTCTTTGAGTAAAGGGACTGGAGGGAACTTGCCCGTCAATTAAATGCACAGATAAACCGAACAGCCTCAAGCCGCCTATTCTCCTGAATTAGACACTGTATATGATCTGTCCGTCTTCAAAATTATACATCAAACCATAAGAATCAACAGAATTTTGGCCAAAGCTGTAAGAACATTACAATTCATAGAGTACAAAGGTTGTTCAGGTAACATGGTTCAATAAGTATCCCTATAAGAACTATGCATAGTCACCAAGTCAGCAGTATAGCGCGAAGATGGATATTTTTAAACTTTGTGGTTGGCTAATATCCTAAATGTACAAATTTTTAGACCAACTAAATTACTAGAGGTGAGCAAGAAGATACCTGGAATTTTCACTTCCAACCCTAGAGCACGGCATAATTCAGGATTATTTTTAAGTTCATAGATGTCATCCCCATTATAGAATATGCTGAAAAGTGAAAGAAGCTCGTTGGCTTCAAAGGAACTGACCAACTTGTATACAGCCAAAAGCTTCAGAAACACCCAAACATATAGAGGCTTGTTACCCTCCTTCGCTAACCTAGCCTTCCAAAGAGACGCAAAGATTTTAGATTCTTCTTCTACTGCATCGTTAATTTTGGGTGAGAGCTTCAGCAGCACCTCCAACAGAAAAATGCAACATGATCGAAATGTGTCACCCTGAATATCATTTGATTCCTGATAAAACTCCCTCACAACATTGAGAACAAGTTTACCTGGATCTGATGCACGTCGAAGGGAATCAAAAACCTTTTCATTCAGTGAATCCAATTCCTTCACATGCTTTACTAAATATAACTTCAGACCAGTTGCATCCATCTTTTTGCATAAAGAACGAAGATCAAAGGGTGAATTAACTGCATTCGCTATATGTACAGTCCTTGCATTTACCATTTCCTTCTCAGTAAAAGACCTTTGTTTCCAGACCAAATAGAGGTGAGGTTGAGTGACTTTGAGACTTTCGAACCTCTGGAAATGGTGGTGTGCATGCCCGGTGGGGAAGACAGTTGTTGTTGCTATAGTTGCTTGGCAGTTCTTTCTTAGCTTGTGAATTAAAGGCCTTCTTTTTGTGCACAGTACTATCTTCTTCTTTTCCAGTTTCACGACATCTCTTGTCACCCAGACCAAATTGGAACGAGGCTGAGTGCATCGTAGTGATTCAAGCCACTGGAAATGGCGAATTTGAGACATTGAGGCTATCCTTTTGGTCATGACTGCCCCGGTGGCAATAAATGTTTTTGTCATTGTCGTTGTCGATGTCATTGCTCCTCTTGTAGTAGGCGGCATATTTGTACTCGTTATAATCAGGAGTACATGGATGTTCTTTCTTAGCTTGTGATGATGTTATGTTCTCTAGCATATGTCAAAGTGTGAAATGACAAGATCAGATATACTATATAATTCTCTGGAATTTATACCAAAACGGATTCCATAGAAAAATTAACCAATATTCAGTGATTTAGATACAATGAAATAACAAGAAACCTTCAATTGTGTGGTAAATCTGAAATTTGCATGCCAATTTAGGTAAAGTCTGTTAACTTTGTAAAGACATCAATGCTTGTGTTGTCAGAAAATTGGCTAACAAGGAGAAAGACGGTCTAGTAAAGTTGCATGCAAGTCAAAATGGATTCAGGCTCTTATCTGCTTCGAGCTAAAGAATTGCAAAGGATATAGGTCAAGGATAAGAAACAGACACTTCTAAGGTAAGGAACCGGTTTTCAACTATATGCAAGTCATTAAACCGGAAAGGAATGAAATGGTAAAATACATCCTCCTTTGTTTGGCATTAATTAGTAGTTGTAAATCTTGCACCGAAGGGTAAAGAACAAGCAATACAAGCTGCCGAGGGTAGCCTTGCGCAAACAGAGCCCGACTAGACACACATCCACCATTAACGTGAACATCACTTTGATTCAATGATTAATACTTTGGTCTTTGGATCCATAAAAGAGGATCAAACCAGAACTGGGACTTGAAGAGAATACATCCTGTTCTACTTGATACACTACATTTGTTTCACTTAATTCCAAACAAAGAAAAAAGAAAAGAAAAGAAACAACAACTATATTGCAACTACCACGAAGGCTTATTACTACCTCTTAAATTTTCCTTTTTACATATAAGATCTCAATGTTTAGTCATTCAGCCCCCCCCCCCCCCCTAAAAAAAAAAAAGTCGTTCAAGCAATTTCCAACACGGCACCAGTTTTGTTGATGAACTTTATACACTCAAGCAGTCACATTATCAAAAGTTTTGAACTTAAGACCTCTGTTACAGGGAGCTGAAAGCAAAGGGGAGTTCAGGCAGGCTGCAAGTAATTAGGTAGTTAGGCTTGTTAGTTAGTTACAAAATGAGTTAGATGTTTGTTAGCTCATTTGGGTATAAAAACCCCTTTTGCTGTAATCATTTAATCATCAATCAATTCAATAATCAAATCCTCTTTCTTTCTCTCGAGTTCATCACTGTTTCTCTTCCCCCTTTTCTGTCCAATCTTCTCCTACAAGCTTCCACAAACTAGTTTATGTTTTAGTTAAGCTTGCTCCTAAACCTTGATCATATCTTATTGTTATCAGAAATGCAGTCCCAATCTTTGGTACTATATCAACTTCAAATAACACTTGTCGGAGATCATCCTAGCTCAGGTCTAAACTATAAACTTGGCAGGGTCAGTATTGATCATCCGTTCCCCTCACTAATGAAAAGGGTGTTTGGCTCAACTCTCGTAGCCTAAGGACTTAAAGTCTAACAGGCAAATCCTTTGAGCACGAAAAAGTAACACAACATAAATGATCAAACCAGAAACAAGAAACTAGTTCAAGCGGAACCACCAACAACAATAGACCACAAGACAATGCAATGACTAATGAAAGATTCAGTAATCAGCAACTCACCCACATACTTCGGCAGTAATTTCAGTTTATATTCAATGAATTCGACTTTCTTGCGTATTTCCCTTGCCAACAAATGTTTTTGATGGATCACATCACAAAACCTCCGCAGCTCATTAAGATCAAATTGATCCCCCAAATCGTAAGCAACCACCACCAACAAAAACCCCAACACAACCATATCACTCACCCCCTTATCCGTAATCCTACCCCTCCACTCACTCACTAACGCCTTCGCCTCCTCTCTCACCGCCTTCTCAATCTCCCGCTCCAGTTTCATCATCTGCTCCAACAGTAATACACAAGTGCTCCTTACAACACTCTCCTCATACTCCACATCATCCTTCCTCAAATGTGGCGGGAAAAACCCCTGCATTGCGTCCAACACTAATTTCCCGGGATCATTCGACAATTTGAGCGCGGTATAAACTTCCTGCCCTATATTTCCGTGCTCATTATACCGATCATTTAAAAACATCTGCAGAATTCTCCCATCCATTCTTATCAAAAAGTTAACATCGCCGCGGTTCGTGTTCGAATCATCATCATCAACGGCAGAATTACTCACCTTAAACCCTACTCTTTTGCACCTACTGCACACCTTCTTCTTTTTGGCGAAATTCAATTGATTTTCCCTCAAATCAAGCTCCTTTTCTCGATCATCGAGCGATTTCTGAATCAAATTGAGGCGTTCTTCCCTCAATTTGAGATCTTCATCACGATTAGAGAGGAACTTTTGGAATGAATTGAGAGCTTGTGTGTTTGTTTCGAGTTCTTTGGCGCGAACTTGGAGGGATGATTGGAGTGTTAATAAAGAGGTATTTAGGGTTTGCAATTCAGTAAATTGGGATTGAATTGTTTTGAATGAATTGTTGATTTGTTCGATTTCTGGGAATGTTTGCTCGATTGGTTTCATTGTGTTTTTTTCTTTTTTTTTTTCAGTGACTAAACCCTAGAAAAGGAGGAAATTGGGGGTATTGAAAGTACAAGTAGTTAGTTTCTTGGCAGTTAAAGAAGGAAAGTACGCAAGTTTTCCCGCCTAGAGTTTCTATCCGGACATGATGTCACCGTAACCCGTCATGGGTCGAATCGTAACTTGTCCAATCGTGTAAAGGTCAAGGTGCGTTTTTTCGCTTTTCTCTAACTTTCAAGAGGACCGATACGGGGAGCACAGTGCTGTGGCACTGTTCCCGCAGCACACAAAAGACAAAGGGAAAGGAGGGGTAGCGGAGCAA
>JBBYHQ010000016.1:3399379-3410545 GCA_038382645.1 Spergularia azorica
GCTAGTGCGGCCGGGTGCAGGTTGGGCTGTAGCGATGGGGCCCCTAGTGGACGTCGGCCGGAGGAGGTCTCCTGAGGAGGAGGTCTCATGTAGTTGAGCTACCTGCTAGTGTAATTAGAATAGGAGAGAGAAAAAATAGTTTTTTTTAAAAACTTGTCAAAACGAAGTAGTTTTGTGTCGTGTCGGGTGTCCGGTTGGTGTCTGGTTCGTGTCCAATTAAAAAAAACCGTGTCTGTGTCCTAAAATTAAATAAAAAAAACAGGACACGGTTTTTGGGCTTGTCCGACACGTGTCGGACACAGACACGGCACTGGACAGGTGTGTCCGTGCTTCCTAGTCCATCACCCCCCTGGAGAAAGGAGTCCGCTTGGTGTGCCTCGGCCTCTTGTATCTAGAGCTCTCACCCTCATTGTATGTTGGGTCCTCGCTGTAGATCGTGTGTTTCTTGACATGACTGGGTCCGCCTGAGGCGTGCCCCTGGTTCCCTGAGTGTGGTGGGACCCCTTCGTGGGCTTGCTTCGAGAGTGGCTCTTATTCCCAGATCTGGCCCCTGACCTAGGTCTCCTGGAGTGGCTTTCGTTCACTACGCTGGTGGAGGCAGCGGGCTGGATGTTGCCAGTTGCCTGGCCAGGCGGAGTGCCGAAAAGGTTGACGGGGGTCACGCCGGCTGTTTGACCCTCCTGGGTTTGTGCCCCCAGGGTTCCAAGCACGTCCTTCAGAACTTGAAAGACAGACTGCATCTGAGCCTGACTAAGGCCTGTCCCTGGGCTGCCTCCAGGGTTCTGCTGTGGAGCAGGAGTTGCTGGTTGACTCGATCCAGCTGTCCCGTCAGCTACTTCTTTCCCTGCCCGCCTACCGGTACCTGCAGCGTTAGATCTTACCTGTGTAGGCGGCGTGGGAAGTGCAGGGTGATCAGTAGGGATCCTCTCCACAACTATCTCACTTCTCATCCAGGGAGGATTGTTGATCATGTTGATGTGATCCTCCAGATTCCTCGTGGTCTCTCTACTTCTGCTATAGGGGGATCCCCTGATGATTCCGCTAGGGGGAATCGGAGCCGGGGTCCCTGATGGCCGATCAGCCATGGCTTCTAGTTGGCGCTCCCCACAGACGGCGCCAATTGTTCCGCTGTAAAATGGACAATACTAATTTGTTGTTGGAGGAGCGTTGACTCTTGACGAAGGTGGCTGTTGACCTGCAAAAAGGAGCAATTATCACTACCCCGGGGGGAGTAGTCGGGAACCCCCTCCGACTATCTAGTCAGTGGTATGCTTTGTGAGAGGTAGGTTTTATGTGTTTACGTAGGAGAGAATGACTTACCTTTCTCTCTCCTGCAAATGGGGTATTTATAGACCCATCTCGTGGGCTCAGCAAGCACGTGCCAAACGCATGAGAGGGGAAGGGCTGCTCTCCTCGTTTGGGCCATTCGGGGTTGCTTTCCTCTCTTGGGCCTTTCTTCTTGTGTTCAGCCTCGCCCCACTTAGTAATGGCCCAAGCTATTACGCCCAAACAAAGGGTATGTACTTCGCCGGTTTAGTAAGTTCTTAAGCCCATTTTAAACTCGTTATCTGATTAGGCTAGCCTGCTTTTTTTTATATTGATTTT
The DNA here is from genome assembly GCA_038382645.1 of Spergularia azorica. Lineage (NCBI taxonomy): Eukaryota > Viridiplantae > Streptophyta > Magnoliopsida > Caryophyllales > Caryophyllaceae > Spergularia > Spergularia azorica. The sequence continues at coordinate 3,400,985 of JBBYHQ010000016.1, forward strand.
AAAAAAATACATTGAAATTCTTGCTGTTATTGTTTTTTTTTTTTAATTAAATTGTATTTGCCTTTATATGCGTCCATGCATGGGCCAACAAACTAGTAATGCTCATATAAAATGTCACCCCCGTGTAATGATCCGATCCATTTTTATTTGCCACCTACATTTTACTAGTGGTGATAGTACGTGTACCTTGTTTTAGTAGAAGTAATAAGTTTAATTTATCTCTGTCACCCAAAAGTCTGACCTTAACATGCTCAAATTTCGATTACATATTCAATGGTTTTCAGTTTTCAACTATATAGTACTCCGGTAGTTAACAAAATAAATTCTCATCCACATGATCTTTAATTTTATCTTTATGCATGCTAAATGTTTTACTTGGATAGGGAGTACATAAACTCAATGATCGATATCAATAAAATTGTGCTCAATAAATTCAACTACTATACGCAAACCGATTTACTCAAGTAATAATGATAGGGTTGAATTTTTTTTATCTCATGGTATGTAATTATTTGCCAATCGCTAATACACCAATCATTATTCTTTATAGTTCTTTGGTGGGTGAGGGGATAGCGAGCACAAGCACACCCGTGAACCCTTTAATTCAATTCTTTGTCACTCCCTTTTCTCAGATCAAACCAAGTATTATTTTTTCATCAACCACAAAGAGCTATACAACAAAATAGAGTCACGAGGGCTTTTATTCGATCTTAAGCTTAGTCCCTCATTGATTTTTGATCGACATACATGAACCACAATACTTAATTTGCTTGTTCTGTCTCCTTTACTAGTATTCTCTTTCTCTTTTTCCTCCTCCCATCTTGATTAGCCAAGCAATTCTTCTTTATCTCTTCATCATATGTTAAAGAATTGATCATTATTGAGGTCACATGAAATAATCTATATATGCTCAAGAAACTCCTACCTAAAATTTTCCTACATAATGGCAAAACCTTTGCAAATATTTAGCTCAGCACGCTGTGTAATAAGTAAATCAATAATACGTTTTATTAATCAATAAGTGTCATCTTTCTTTCTCGGCTAATTTGTGATAATTAAGCTTATTATCAAGGAAATCGTTAAATGATTTTATAATTAAGTATTGATTCTGTCCTTATTTCTATTCAAAAGTTGAACTTCTAGCTAAAATGCTTCTATTGTTCCTATCCTATTACGTAGTCTAATTAGTCATTAGCGATAATATCCTCACCCATGCCATTAGTTTAAACTTTTGGTAGCAATCATTGTTTCACATGTAGATTTATGTTGACTTCATTGAATAATTGCTAAGAGAGAAGTGATATGATCCACTTCCTCCTAAAAATGCATTCGAAGATCACTAGACTATATACTTCCTCCATTGTCTATATATTTTACTTGTCTACTAATAATAATACTCCGTATTATGTTTGAATATTGATTAAATTGATAAACCCTATACTGCTCATACGCTTAGAGAAAGTAAAGCGGAATGGTGTGTACATATTGTATGCTAGCGTATGTAATAGATGCATGGTCGATCATATATATTGATGCATGTGATTCTTCATATTGATGGGAAGTTGCTTGGGAACAAAGGATCCTTTCAGTGGACTTAAAGTACGTGTAAGATTCTGTATATAATATATTGCATGCAATTTGATGAGAAATAATGCTAGTGTATGAGTTTATATGACTATATATGATGAGAAATTGATTACGAATTAGAGAGCTCTATGCATGGATAATACACACCTTATATCAAACACATACATAATACATTAATACATTGGCTTTTCCAAATATTCATACTAAATGATGTATATCAATAATATCATTTGTGAATTGTGATTTGTGAAGGCTTTTAGAAAAAGACAGCACTTATATAATATCATCTGGACTTTTGTAATCTAGATAGAGCTCAACAACTGAAAAAATGACCTACCAAAGTTCAAAGTAATAATTAGCATTATTGATATAATGATTTTTGTTATGTGATGTTTTGCGGAAGGCCCTCCAATTTCTGATGGACGGCAGCATTCATCAGTTTGATTTTATTACTAACGGTATGTTTTGTTCGAAAACATCAATAACTTGAACCAGCTCTTAATCATATCATAGGTATTAATGAGACGGACCTGTTTCATCTAATCTATCGGAGAAAAGTAAATTAAAACATATATAGTACTGGATAGTAGTTTATCGGATCAACTTGTTTTTTTTTTTTTTGAAATAATTATCGGATCTACTTGTTGCTAACAATGTAGTGATGTATGTAACCCAAAAAAAAAAAAAAAAAAATGCAGCCAATTGTATGTAGGAGAACTAATTATGTTTAAGGAATAGAAATATTAATAAACCATGGGCTGACAGACCTACTTGGAGAAAGACATTTGTCTACTGATCACGGTTACTTTATTAACATATAACAACACATACAATAGTAGGGTAGTGAATAGCAATTTTGTCTTTTATCGTCTCCATTCATTTCCAAATTTCATGTTTGGTTTTGCACAAAGTTTTTGAAATTGATTAGAGGCCTCTCATTGGCTCAAAGTTACCAAAACAAGAAACATGAAGTTTGGTAGTAAATTCCTATAAAAGGAAATCAGGAAGCTTGGAAAAAAATAGAAGGAGTATAATAAGTTACTGATCTCGAAAGGCCGGACCTCTATCGAGACAAGCAGCTATTAGAGAATTCTAAATAGCACGGAGACTTTAACTAAACAGCTGAAAGTAAGCATTTATCCTAATTGGAGATTTTACAAAATCCTATTACCAATAATTACAATTAGTTGAGTGTACGCGGTAGTGGTGAGGTTTGAATCACCAACCTCGAAGTTCGGGAGCGTTAGCTACAACATATCCATTATAAATTCGACATTACCGCCAATATTAGCTTTTTTTTCTTCTCAAAATCAATTAGCCAAAGACTCTAATATGAGGAGGCAAATAAGGATCAGTTGTACTAAATTATACCACCAAATCTTCTAAAAAGTTTAAGAAAACATAAATAATGGTGAAGAAAGAAATGCAAACAATCAAGTAAAAAGTGAGGCGTTGTAGGGAGCAGATTGGAGTCTTGTGAGCCACAAAACATGAAACAAAGAACAACACCATGTTCATAAAGAGAGAGAAAGAAGAGAAACAGGTTTAGTGGGATTTTCAGTTAATAGCAACAAATAACGTCCTGCCAAATTTGCCACAGAAAAACAAACTCCCTTGAGAAATAGCCTTCCACTCTCTGTAGTCTGATCTTTACATCAATGAAAACTTTATCATTGTACTTTAAAGTTCACATACCTCATCTTCCTAATAGTACATTGCATAATTTTCGTATGATGGTCATGAATGAATTCTCGTTACTAAAATGCCGAATTAGTAACTTAGCATGGCTCTCGTCATTAACGACTAAGTATACAACCTTACTATTAACGAATTAGAACTTTAATACTATTCCGTTAATCCTTCGAACGTCTGTCAAAAGAGACGTACATGTTTACTGTACCACAATTGTTTTCCGATCGTGTGAGTATCATACTATACTTTCACATTTTCACGCACACATAGTTCTGCAAGCTGAATTGTCTAAGAGATCCTAGATCAACAAAAAGATGACACGTGTTGCACTTCTAGTGTAAGCGCAACATTTTCTCCTTGGACCTCCTAGTATAAATCACAGCCTCTGCTTCACTAAAAATGGTCCCATACCCTCTTTGCCACTTCACGTTATATATGCAATTGCAACTTTGCAAAGATAACGTATATATTACTGCTCTTTCTACACATAACAAAACTATAGTTCATCAAAACATCACCCGAAAGAAAACCTCTTTTAGGTTAGTTCTGTTTCACATTCCATCCTCTCACCAATTTATAAAAAGATCAACGTAGGCTAACTTGTTCGTGGCATCCTTCCAAAATATTTTCATCGACAACCATTTTAAAACTAAGCCTTCTTTTATCGTATTATACGATCAAATTGTTAAATCTCATTTCCATAGATTGTGAAAATGAACCTTTTCAAACACATCCCATTTCTTATTGTGGTTTTTATTGTATGCTCCCAAAATGCTGGTACATTAGTTCAAGGAAGAGCTCATTATCACAAGAAAAAAGGTGCTGATTCAACTTCAATAGCACCTTCTTCCCCTTCATACAGCCCTCCTGCACCAACAGATGATGATCAAACACCTTCTTATAGTCCGGCCCCTCAAACCCCTGCTGTTCCGTCCCCCGTTGTTCGCTCTGACCCGTACCCGAGCCCCGACCAAGGAGGCCCCTGCATTTTCGACGTCACCTCGTTTGGCGCGGTTGGCGATGGAGCCACCGACGACACGGCCGCTTTTCGGGATGCTTGGAAGGCGGCATGCGCGGTAGAGTCTAGTGTACTGCTTGTTCCTTCTAGGGGAAAGTTCACTATCACCTCTACTATATTTTCCGGACCTTGTAAACCAGGGCTTGTGTTTCAGGTTACGTTTTTACCACTCTGTAGTGTAATGGGATCCTCATTTTTAAACTTCCAAAATTTATCTTTACACTCGTCCACGTGAGTCAGTGTTTTAAACGTAAAATCAGCGCCTTTACAATAACCGTAGTCGTATGTGTAAATTTTTATTGTTACGCTTTTAGAGCATCTCCAATGGTTGGTTTTGCATGTAGTTTTGTTTTTTAAGTTGCTGACATATGCAGTTTATATCATTGTTTTGATTTTTTTGGTTTGTAGTTTGACAAAGCCATGTTGTTCACACAAGCTACATATCTAATGTTAGCTTGAGAATTAAAAAAAATATTAAAACATTAAAAAATAATGAAAATTGGTATTAATAATTAATAAATAAATACAAAAAATATTTAAAGGCCCCACTCAAAACTACATTATTTGTAGTTTTACCATTGTAGCAAATGGTGGGTGTTTTGTGTGTTTTGTGATTGTTGCTCAAAATTTCCCTCTCTTCTAGTTGGCAGGCCAAATCTACAATGCTTGTAGCTCTTCATTGGAGATGCTCTTAGTGCGCAATATCAATAAATTTAGGATAGGTGGGTAGCCATTCATCTCCAATGTTACTAATGTGGTAATCGGTGTTGCTCATGCAGGTAAATGGCGTGGTAATGCCACCGGACGGACCCGACTGTTGGCCGGATTCCGACAGTAAAAAACAATGGCTAGTGTTCTATCGCGTGGATCAGATGACCCTAAATGGAACTGGAACCTTTGAAGGCAATGGTGAACAATGGTGGGAACTTCCTTGTAAACCTCACAGGGTATGACAATTTCTCATTATTAAGAAATCATATGACATAAATTATGTATAATAAATTTGTTACATTATGAATTAATTAAATGTACCTTTTTTTGTAACTTATGTTTTTGCTCTTTCAGGGTCCAAACGGATCAACATTGCCTGGACCATGTGACAGTCCTGCTGTAAGTGGACTATTTTTTACCCTTACCTTTAATTTTACTAAAAAAAATTTGTAAACTTTCGCTAGTCAAAATTTATTTTGAAATCGAGTCAGCCACAAACTTTTCCTCTCGAGTTTTAACATTATTGATTCATATGCGCTAATTTTGACAAGCGAAAAGGTCTTTATGTCATTCTATTCTTGTGACATTAGTAACAGTTACTAAAAGTGATTGTGTTTCATATTTGGAACAGATGATACGATTCTTCATGAGCAACAACATAAAAGTGAGTGGGCTAAGGATCCAAAATAGTCCTCAGTTTCACATAAAGTTCGATGGATGTGATGGTGTGTTGATAGAGAAGCTGCAAATTAATTCTCCTCAATACAGCCCCAACACTGATGGCATTCATGTACAGGACACCAGAAATGTTGGCATATACAATGCCATGATAGCCAATGGTACGTATATACACACACTCTCTAACTCGTTATTAGATTTCTTTGGAGAAGACGATGAATTGTTATCCATCGATAGTAGATTTACAAAGGGCGAGAGCTTATTTCTTTTGATGGTTAGTACGATTCAATAGATGACAAATTACTAGTCTATACGATAAATTTTGAGCCACAATTAAGCTGGCGCTTTTCTCTAAAATAATGCAAGTATTGTCATTTCTCCAAATATGAACACAAAACGATTCATCTAGAACACCTTACTCTATAAAATAGTTCCACATACAACTACAAATATCGTCATTTCTCACAATGAGATACAAACTTTTGTACAAAAGAGATCGTACAATACAAAACGGTCACATGTTAGTAACACTGTGCGTAAAATCATTTCAAGCGGAACACATTACCATACAAAACCGGTCACATTTCTTCATTGCGGCTATAAAATTTGTCATTGCTCATTTGCCTTAAATAAGAACGCAAAATTTATGTCTTGTGTGAAACCATTTCGTATAGAAAACGATAACACGTTATTAGTACAAAACTGTCACGTCTCATAAAATAAAATGGGTAAAACGTAATACTCCCTCCGTTCCAATGGGATGTTGGACTTTGCTTTTAGAACAAAACCAATAAAAGGTGGGTGGAGGTGGGGCAACTTGAGGGTATTGTAATAACTTTACAAACACTAAATCCCCTAAATAAGGAAAGACCAAGAAATGAACGAAATAACCCAAAATGGAATAGTCCAAGTATTCATCGGAACGGATTGAGTATATGTAAAAAGTTTTGGCGTGTACAACAGGGGATGATTGTATATCAATAGGAACAGGATGCTCAAACGTGGACATACAAGGGGTGGTGTGCGACCACAGTCACGGGATCAGGTGAATATTAGCTGCTGTTGCTCCTGATTTCAATGTGAATGTGAATCTCACCATTTTTTTTTTAACTTGGAATCATATGATATACAGTATATCTTGTCATTGTCGACCCAAGAACTTCTTAGAAAAGGACTTTTTTGGTCCCTTTTTGTTTGGCTGTTCTGTCTCATTAAGATTAATATAAGACTAAGAGAGATGCTTTTTTGTGACATAGTTAAACAGTTAAACTTTACTCTAAATTAATATTATACATGTAGTGGTTTTTTTATATGGCTAACTACTTTTGTTCTGATTTGGGAATTTTATATAAGATTCATATGATCACCTCTCTGACAATTAGACGACATTTGTGTTACTTTTTCTTAATTTTTTGGTGGGATTTTGCATTGCCAAGTAAGTTAAGGAGTGAAAGACAAAAGTAATTTGGACACATGAACATCCTTACTTTTAATAAGATTAGGTCTTAACTCTTTAACTCTATACTACAAAAAAAAATTAACTGAAAAACGTCTACAGTATGCTACAGATGAAATTATGTATATGTTTGTTAATATATATGACATACTAGTTCAATAAATATTACGAGGACAAAACTACAATCTAGGTATACCAGAGACGTTTCTACTAAGACAAACATGAGTGGTCTCGAAAGAGGAAAAAAAAGGGAAAAAGAATGTGGACAGTATTTCTTTGGGTGACAGGAGCATTGGAGATTACTAATTGCATGACAGCACAGTAAAAATTAGGCCTTAGTAATTGCTTGGCTCTAATTTAAATGTTTTCGTCCCCTGAATGCTAAACTGACCAACAGAATGTGTATCTTCCTTGCTTGATTTCCAGCATAGGAAGCCTAGGAGTCCATAACACACAAGCATGTGTATCAAACATAACGGTCCGAGGCACCTTGATAAAGAATTCGGACAATGGGGTGAGGATCAAAACATGGCAAGGAGGATCAGGCTCAGTCTCAGACATATCATTTGAGGACATTCAGATGGAGAACAATACAAACAGCATCATGATAGACCAATATTACTGTCTGTCTAACGCCTGCAGGAACCAAACCTCGGCCGTTTACCTCTCGGGAGTCTCCTACAAGAACATCAAGGGCACCTACAATAACATCAGAAGTGCTCCCATTCACTTTGCGTGCAGTGACTCCGTCCCATGCACAAACATCACCATGTCCGAAGTCGAACTTCTGCCCTCTCAGGGGCAACTTGTGGATGACCCCTTCTGCTGGAATTCCTATGGGATTCAGCAGACCTTGACTACCCCTCCTATTGATTGTTTACAAGATGGATTCCCTCAGTCAGTTGGGGAGGTTATGGTTACTTGCTAGATTTATCGGGTTTTTATCACCCCTAGCTAGTTATATCTCTAGATAGATAGCATGTAAACCTACATATGATATGTATACTCATGTATAGGGCTCTACAAAATTATTTGTCATGAGGGCCTTTTGATATGGTTTAGTTACTACTTACTACTTGTACAAGTAGTAACTTCATCCCATTTGGGAGTTTTTCTCTCCCCTCTTGTGCGATGAAATTTGTTGGACTTGGGAAGTCCTTATGGATTGTTGTGCTAATGTAGACATTGATGTACTTCTGCCTTCTATTTCAACTCTATGCCTCTTTCTCTCTCCATGTCTACTATTCAATTCTCAATTGAGGTTTGCTTCACCAAAAAAAAATCTCAATTGAGAATGTAAAACACAAGAACAACCATTACTTGTACATTATGTTAAGTTATGCTGATGTAAGCTAGTCAATCAGAAGAATTCAGAGGTTGAAACGGATGAAAATCTAATCATGTATTTGCTCATTATTTGATTGAGAATTATATTGACTGAAGTTGCAAGATATGATCTGTTTCTAATTGCGGAAATAGAAATGAATCTACTTCCTAGTCGGACTTTTACCTGATTAGACAATAAACCCCTACACGAGTAGAACTGAGGAGTAGAGCACACTCACAACCCTCAGCACTGAAAGTCACACAACTTAGACACCCTAGAATTCTAAGCAGATAAATTTAGATTGAACAAAGGCAAGCTATGAGATGGTTTTCCTGTATAATCGAAGTTAGTTTCATTGATCACATTAAGGTTGTATATATAGCCTGATTACTGAAGACAGTGCCAGCTCCTGCTCTGAACATTTCCTAAATTACTGCCCATACTTCATACTTGCTTACTTCAGGAATTCACCTCACATAACAAAAGCTAGTGAATTCCCTTGAATTAAGCAACATCACAGGTCATTACTTATTTAGATGAGCTGATTTTCTTATCGCCAGAATTCTAACGCTTGCAATGACTTTCATCCTTGACTGCCTAGGACAAATATGCTCTAATAGCTCTTGATTACCTGCTCTCAAAATCTTAACTTAATTGGACAAACTTTCCTTAGACCTCTTGAACTGCAATCAGGGGTAATACCTGATCATGCCCTGAGCTATAGGTTGAATGTAGCTTAACCCTAACACAGTCTTGAATTGCAACAGCATTTGGTTAAGGGATGGTGTTGATGGAGTGGGATTTGCAGCATTCTCCTCCTCTAAAACTGGACTTGTCCTCAAGTCTTCTTCATTCTCAACATCTCCTTTGTACAGACTCACGTCAGCCACATTAAAAGTTGTAGGCACACCATAACCACCAGGAAGCTCTATCTTGAAGGCATTACTACCAATAATTGTGTGAAGTATTTTGAATGGACTGTTGGGTTCCCGGTTTTGATGATAACAAATATAGTAGTTGTCTAAGGTTAGTATTTTGAATATGTGATCCTGATGGAACTAACCTTAATGCTCTCGAGTGTGTTTAAGCTTA
>JBBYHQ010000016.1:3439821-3452250 GCA_038382645.1 Spergularia azorica
TACGAATGTTACCCCACGTAGAAATGCATGGGCTCTGACTTTCATTTATTAACAGAGATTGGGCTTTAACAAACATCATCCGACCAAACACTAACTATAGACCTAAACCGATTACCATGAGCCAGGTGGGCTAGACATTGGGCTAAAATGTAACTCGGGCCAATACCGAAACATTGAATGCGTTGGTAAACGAACCTTTCACCGTCATCCACTATCCATCCCATCATCGGGCGTTTATAAATGGGAAGCCCCGAGTAGGGTGTCTACAACAACAGATAACACTTTCGCAAAAAAACAAAAAAACAAAAAAACAAAAAAAATGGTGACATTAGCATGACGTCGTCACTGGGGATACTATACCCGGGTGTACTTTAGTATTTTCCCTTATCGGGCATTGTTATGGCAATGTTAGTTTACTTTACATCCCTGATTTTGTTTATAGTGGGTGGGTAAAAATTTTGCACTTCCGCTGGTATATACATACCCAATTTATGATTTTGGCCTTCATTCTTATCCTCCTTCCTTTTTTGTCTGCATCTTTGCTCTACATGACCAGGCTTCTTACAGCTAATACATACAGTAAAAGTGTCCCACTCATATTTTAACCTTCACACTAACACGAAATGGGGTATTGATGGTAACATATTCATGCAGCAGCTCAAGAGCAACATATACCTCAATTAAGACCCGAGCAAAAGACACTTTTCCTTAAGAGCTATTATTCTAACATTAGCAAACAAAGGTCTTCTTATTAAGACTGACAATCTTACTCGATGACAATTGTGACCAAACATGTGACTCAAGCATTGAGAATATGACCCATATAGGAACCTTGTAACTTTTTCAAGCTCGGGACTAAATGTATGACTCCACTTTATTTAAAACAAAAGCACAATAAGTATAGGATTAAGGGCCACCTCAAAGCACATTTCCCATTTCCACCCTCGATTGGAACTTAACAGAAAACCAACCCTTCTTCAATTATTGAATCAAAGTTATTGCTACAAAATTCCAGTATATATGAGCAACTTCCGCAACGTTATTATCAGTAGGTTTTGCTCCAATCATGTGTCCTACCAAGGTGTTTTCCCCATTTTTGATTTCCTCTAGAATATCATCAATTTTCGTTGTAGCAGAGGAATCTATACCATTTCTAGGCACAAAGTTTAGTTGCACCCCAATGTTAGCAGATAAAGCAAATTCATATCTCATTTTGATCTTAATAGTTGAATCAATATACGAGTTTTTCCCAAATTTGCAAATAGGAGTGTCAAAAACGATATGATGCGCAGAGGTAATAACGATATTATCATTTGGACTAGAGTATGGTTCAAATCAACATTACATTGCTATGTGGAAAATTTAGAGCCAAGTTTGCAACAACCAGAACGTTAGCGTCGATGGCGAACCTCCCTCGATCGTCGTTAGAGTGTTGCCTTTAAGCATGGTATTATTATTTTTCGTACTTTTTGGGCCATTTCCTGTAAAATTACTATCATTATGTTCAGATTAAGATGAAGAAGGGATTGATGAGTTTTGTTTGCAATGATTTCTAGTGTAAGCCACCATAATATCAAGCGGCAATGATGTTACGAGTTTGAGTTTTCATGTCAACTCAGAGAACAAGCTATTGTCCCTAATTTTTTTGTCTCTGGTTCAATCTTATATAATCTCTAATAAATCTTAAATTCTCTAACATTCACACCCACGTGTCGGATTTTTGTTGCACAATGTTAAAAAAAAGTCATGTTACTCCTAAGGTGTCGTGTCGCCTTTAAATTGATCTTCACAATTTCTGTCTTTCTGTAATTTTCCACTCCTGTCACCCCCCCCCCGCCCTTCTAATGAATCTCCATCTCCAAACTGAAGTTCTGAAAGATCTTCGGCCATCGAATAGTTGGCCGTTTCCCAACTTCTTGCCTTCTTCTTCTTCTTCTTCTTCTTCTCCTCCTTCTCTTTATGATTCCTTTTAAGTGCACAAGATGAGCGCAAAACTCTTCATACATCTGATCCAACTTTCATCTTCCCCTCCCATGACCTTTTTAGAGCTCATTTTTGGCAGTAATCAAGTTTGGTCATTTCCCCCATTTGATTTTAATTAATTGTGTCTTCTAGTAGCATTTGTTGTATTGCTGACCTACTGATTTTTTAGTGCATATCAATTTTGTAACTCCTACTCTGTTGGAAGATTGATATCAAGGTTTGTTATATGTTCTTTTTTTTCTTTCTTTCAAATTTCGAGTTTAATTAAAAGTTTAATTTGTCACTGTGTTTGTAAATTAAGCTGAGTTCTAAGTGAAAGATGGAACCGAAATAATGAGCAAATGGTTTTTAGTATCAGTTTGCTCTAATGAGTCTGGTGATTATGATGAATTCTAGCGAATTTGACAAATTCAACTTTGTAGTCTTTGTTTCTACGATAATGGAGGTTTTGATCCTTTTTGTTGTTGTTGTTGTTGTTGTTGTTGTTGTTGTTGTTGTTGTTGTCGTTGTTGTTGTTGTTCGAGCAGGAAGTTGCATGTTGGCCTAACGCCGGTTCAGGTTTTTGAGCTTCCTGTATTCGCTTTATACTGGTATTTTGATTGCTAACTGTTTGTGAGGTTGATATATATGATTGTTATAATGTTATTTAGTTTGTTTGATATGATTGAACGATGTACTATGGAGAAGATCAACTTGAAAATATGGGAATATGACTCATGTCGAAGCTATATGTAAGCTGTCTTTAAGGACCACTGCTCATTTCCACTCCTTGGTGAATATCGTGTGTGATTTCTTTATGCCATCACCCTGCGAGATGAAAGAATATGTAAAGAGTTACAATCTTGATGATGTGTTCTTTCGTTGTCTAAGATATTCAATTTTTATGTATTGCATTTGATTAGAGAACTTGATAATATTATGGACATGTAACTAAGAATGCCAAATCAAGATCCCTTCGTAGAATGTCTTTGTTTGCAAGTAGCCTGTCTATTTAGTGATGAATAGATTTTGCAAAACTATATTCATGTGCTCTATTTCCCACAAGGTACTTCTTATAAGTTATAAGTGACTCAAAGTTGTTACCACCATATTTTTCATCAATAATAGTAAAAGGAGGAGAGATAAAAACCGTACTTGGATTTTTTAACCTTTGACCTCATATCAGCCTCATCAAGCCCGTAAATTTCGTGCATCAGCCATGGAGTACATCGGCCAATGCACTTGCCCAGTGTGGTAGAGCTGTCTTTGAATAATACGACTTTTGTATCACCGCCTACAGTTTCGACTAATCCTTAGTTGCACTGTTTTGGTGTAATTTGCCACCGCAATAAACATGCTTATGCTTAAAGCTATTGAAGAGTTGTTTGTACGTCTGTGTCGATCTGTCTATTGTATTACCCTATCTTTAACAAATTGGCAATTTACTCCATCAATAATAAACAGTGGTCTAAAAGTAAATGCTACATTATGGGGGAAAGTAGCATACTTGGTTGATACAAATATAACTCAAAGGGAAGGGCCTGCGGCAGAAATAATATTGGTATTCAACATCAATTTAAGTCATCTCATGAAGGTAAGATCATAAACATTCACAACATAGATAACCATATATAACACACAAAGATCACACATGAGAGGAGGGGCGAACACAGGAATTTGAGTCGGGGGTTGCGTAATTTTAACCGTATAAGAGAAACTCTAAAGATTAATTAAAAAAGTTCAAGTTTCATAAATATATTTTAAACAATAAAATCAAGAATTACATAAATGTATATTACAAATGATAAAACTTGTTCAAAGTGCACGACGAGTTCTCATATTTTAAAAATGAGTTGAAAGTTCGTCAATACTAATATCGCGCTCTATAAAAGTAACTAAATCGTTATATATAACAACTCGTTACTCATACAATTACGGACTTTACTCTTGATTCGTCATTGCCGAAAACACTCTTTCAACGGTCGCGGTGGCCACGGGAAGAAGCAACACTAGATCAAGAGCAAAGAAACCTTTGAATGCGTTATATGCTTTTTGGTTTCAACAAGCAACACAGAAAGCTCATTGAGTTTCTTTAATCCGGAAAATCTCTCATTGGCTCCAACATCATAGGTAAAAGTTTCAAACTGATACTCAAGTACATCAAATCAACCTCTGAGAATTATTTAGGATAGAATTCGGCAAGACTAAGCAACTTCTTTGTATCAGAAGAAGCAAATATATCTTGAGCACAAAAGACAGACATACAAATAAGTAGCTCCTTACTTCTCTCACCAAATCGATCATCAAACTCTAACAAAATTTGAACAATTAAGCGGAAAAAGAGTTCTACTCGAAAATGATGTAGATTTGTCACATTCCTATGGCCACGCCTAACTCTTCCTGAAAGAGCCTTCGAATCATCCACACAACAAACGCTAATGTTGTTCTTGCCACAAAAAGAAACCAACTTTTCCAAATGTGAATCCCATCCATCATCACTTAGAGCTTGTAATCGCTATTTGGTGACATTAACAAGTCCCTTGCATTTAACATTAACAAGTCCCTTGCATTTAACAATTCCAATTGATGAGCCAAACACTGAACATATTAAGCACTTTCACACTCTTGTAAAATCAATGTTTTAAGCCCACTTATTTCACCACGCATATTGCGAGCACCATCATACCCTTGGCCACGAAGTCTGCAAAAAGTTAAACCAAAATTTTCAAATATTGAATCAATTGATGTTTTAAGTGTTAATAATGTAGTGTACGTTACCTACATGCACAACACCAAGAAGGCGCTCTTGCACTTTTCCTAACTTATCCACATATCTCAAACAAAGAGCCATCCGCTCCTTATCGGATATATCTGCAGACTCATCAGCAAGAATAGCAAATTACCCACCTTCAAGTTCATTAATAATCCTCATAGTTGTCTCTCTTGCACAAGCACTGATAATGTCATTTTGGATTTTAAAGGATGTCAATATGCAATTTCCAGGAGCATTCTCTAACATAACTTTAGCGGCCTCCTTATCACAACTCCCTATCAATTTTAAAGCCTCAATGTAGTTACCCCTATTTGAAGAACTCCATTTTTCATCATGACCACGATAAGGCAAACCTTGTAGCAAAAGAAACCTTGCGGCTTTTATATGAGCTTCTAACCAAATAAGATAACTATTTATCATTTATGCAGTCATAGTCTCAAAACTAGAAGAAATAGACCCCTTTTGATTTATGAAATTTGCAAGTGCCCTCACATTATTATTATTCGTGCTATTATGATTATCACCATGCTTAACAAACGAATCAGTCTTACTCCAAGTTCTAAAGCAATCAACAATGAAAGCTTCCCCACCAACAACTGTAAATAAATAATAAGAAAAACAAAATGTTGCATCTTTCTCTATACTATATTCAAGCCGAGACTTATAATCATCACTATCAAGCCGCTTAGGATTAAACCTTCTCCGTTGTTTCAATCCAATATACTTAAAAGGAAAATCATGCATACTCCTTAGGTTGATAAGGACCTAATCGGATATACTCTCTAGTGACAATATCTCTATCATTAGGATTATAATCACATTCGTTTTCTCAAACCAGGATCTCGAGGAAGTGACAACAAATCAAACTCATTCACTCGTTCTACATTTGGTAAAACATTATGAGGGTTGAATTAGTTCTAGCTTGAGTTTCATCATTAGTAGTGTTTACCGAAGTGAATGAGTGATGCTCACTTGCGGGAGGATTAGAACTAGGAATTCCTTCCGACTCTTGTCACGCTGACGCGTACGGCGATCCTCTTGACGCGTATGTTAATCTATACTTAACAAACTAAGAGTTTTTGCAGCGGAATTAAAAACTAAAAGACTTATTTTTGTGTTTTTGTGTTTATAGGAACGAGAAATAAACTAAAGATATGAATGGCGCCCCTAGTTACCAACTAAGAACCCAAACTACAATTTCAAAGCTTGACTCTAAGTTACCAACTTGTATGAATCTCGCCTATCTATTGGTTGTCTAATCCCCTAGTCAATCTTTAGACTAGTGATAAACGTGTATGGAAGAGAAGATGGTATCTTGTTGGGTATGGTGAGATTACTTGAATGTATGCAAGATAACTTGAAGAAACTTGAGAGCACACAATCTGAAAAAGTTGATTCATGTGAAAGCAAAAAAGAAACCAAAGTAATCGTGGAATCTGTTCAAGACATAGTTGATGCTACAATCTCAAGCAATGATGAAGATTCACAAGTAAGAAACCAAGAGGATGAAGAGATTGAGGTGGACGATGCTCACAATTTGGTTCTTTTTTATACTTCATTGGAAGAAATCAGTATTTCGTCACAAAATTCTTTTGTGCAAAACGAAATAAAGAGTTTGATGGAACATGAGGTTGTAATTGAAGATGAGATTGATGACAAATTTGTTTATCACAAATTTGAGAACAAGAATTCATACAAATCTTTAATTGATCTCTATATTGATGAGAGACTTGCAGAAGATGTCAAAGGTAAATCTTGTTTGTCTTTCTTTCTTCATAACAATGGTATTAAACTCAAAGATGAAATACATGAAGTTAAGCAAGATGATATAAAGATTCTTTGCCATGGAGTGATTAGTGGTAATAGAATTGAGATTGCTGACCATAATGTTGACAAGATGATCGAGTATATCGAAGATTATGAGTTGAAAGACTTGTGCATTGCAAGCTTTACATGTGCAATATCTTTGTTAGTTCTGATTTTCTTTGTCATCGTTGTATTTGACCCAGGTGGTTATGAGCATGGTGATGTTCTACTCAAGAACTCCAGATTCGAGGACGAATCTTTCAAAGAAGGGGAGAATGATGCATGGGAGATATGGGTCTATTCTAATAATGGAAGTTCAAGACTAGAAAGAGATTTTGATTTACATCACGTCAACTTCCAGCTTAAAAACCTACTGATTTATTCAAAATTTCGAAGTGAAATCAATTGGATAACAAAGTTCATGATCTAAGCTTTCCGAAAAGTGGTCATATGCCTTAATTGGTTGACTAACGAAGGAGATATGTCTGTTTTAAGTTGAGCTGTCCAGTTTCTACGCGGGTACACTAGGATGACCGAATTTGCTATAATTCCCAAACTATGCACGTCCAAGGAAGTTCTTAGTAGATATAATTCTTACTATTATTTAGTTTCCTAATAATAAAGGAGCCTTTGATGCTTCCAAGTTGTTTTAGTAGTAATTAGGAAAGCAACCTAATTCGATCTACACTACTACAAAAACGTATATAGACATCGGGTGTTTTATGATATAGACGTCGGGTTATGTTTCGACGTTAAGTCCACTGACATCTATTAAAATCAAATAGACATCGGTTTTTAGTCCGACGTCTGTCAAAATCATAGACGTCGGATTTTTTCAAAAATCCCATGTCTAATTGCCTAATAGACATCGGTTTTGTTGGAAAATCTGATGTCTATTTATCAAATAGACATGAGATGTTCATAAAAGCCGATGTCTATTACATATTATAGACATCAGCCTTTTAAAAGAACCCATGTCTATTCCATTTATTTAATTAAAAAAAATCGCTGCGAAACCATTGTCCATTACTCACCAATCACCATAGTCGATGCTTTTGTAGAACTTGAAACAAGTTGTGTTTTTATTGAGAAATTGCAAGATATGACATTACACAAGTGATCTGGTAAATGACGTTAGCCTTGTTTATATATACATTAGCAAAGGATTACAAATGACATCTTCTCAGATAATAAAAAAAATAGACACTGCTGGAAAATAAAAAGATGAACGACTAGATAACACTACACGAATCAAAGAAAGAATCTAGAACAAGACCAAATGAATGAAATTTTCAGAAATCCGGTTAGACCCCAAGATGAACAAGATCGTCTACCTGCAAACAAAATGAAATAAATATAAATGAGATATGGTCCATAACGAGAAGCAGAACAAAAATGTAGATCTGTAACTCATATTAGGAAAAAAACACAAAGATCTATCAATTATAAAAGAATGTAACACAAGATCTATAACACAACAAGAAAAAAACACAAGATTTGTAATTTTATATGCATGTAAACGAACCCTAACTTATAATTAATTTTCTGGAGATTTAGATCAATAAATTTGACAATCCACAACATAAGAAAGAAAGAAAAAAACGACATTTGTATCATTCAAATTCACTCCATAATTACCTAGAACTCACGCACACCCACAAAATTTCTTAATGAACACGTACGAAATACCTCAAATAATAGATCTCTTATGCTTGAATCTGTAGAAAAATCTTCACTCTTGTGATTACATTAGAGATGGGATGAATCATCTAAGTGATTGGGGACAAAATTTGGGCAAATCTGATTGAGATGAGAGAGAAACAACAAAAAAATCTAAAGAATAATCACGGATTTTGGTAAGAGTGTTTTTTAGGAGAGGTATGAAGAGAAGTAATTGAGTATGCAGATGAACAAGTGATGATTGATGAGCAAGGAGGGAGAGGGAGATGATTTGTTTTTAGGGGATGTAGAAGTGTGGATTGTGGAGCGGCTAAGTATAAATATCCAGAAGCTAACACAGACGTCGGTCTTCTAATGTACCACGTATTTTGAGATTTGAAAAAATAATCCGGGAGACCAATAGACATCAGTTTTCCAAAAAGTATGACGTTTATAGAAAATAATAGAGGTCGGACTTTTCAAAAAATATCATGTATATTATTAGACGTCAGATTTTTTTCAAAAAACCCATGTCTATAATTTGGTCAAAATTGCAAAAATGCCACCGGTTCTTCATAGACATCAGTTTTCGGAAACTCCCATGTCTATGTGGTGATGTCTATAGTTGTTTTTGTAGTAGTGCTAGTGAGTCGGAATTAAGGAAAGATCTACAGTAGAACTTTACCTTATTCCATAGAGTCTATTTAGTATAAATAGGGAGTCTTATTGTATTGTTAGAGTTAAGTTTTACACACATTGAGAATTAATATCGAAGAGTCGAAGGGTGTTTCCTTCAATCTTGTGTCCTTGCGAGGATTTGAGTGGATGCGTTCACAAACACGTTTATCACTAGTCTAAAGATTGACTAAGGGATTAGACAACCAATAGATAGGCGAGATTCATACAAGTTGGTAACTTAGAGTCAAGCTTTGAAATTGGAGTTTGGGTTCTTAGTTGGTAACTTGGGGCGCCATTCATATCTTTAGTTTATTTCTCGTTCCTATAAACGCAAAAACACAAAAATAAGTCTTTTAGTTTTTAATTCCGCTGCAAAAACTCTTAGTTTGTTATAGATTAACATACGTATCAAGTGGATCGCCGTACGCATCACACGGTTTCTTCCCATAGAAGCTTTCAATTGTTGCATTCTTTCGCTTTTTAGTTCTGAAATTCAATAATATGTTTAAGTTTTGATGTAATAAAATGTACTAATTTTAATTAAAACCTAGTAAAGTCCCAACACTCTCAACAAATCATTTCGAAAGATTGAATCTAGAAACAACAAATTTATCAAATCAATTAAACAAACGAGTGAATAACAA
Source organism: Spergularia azorica (assembly GCA_038382645.1). Classification (NCBI taxonomy): domain Eukaryota; kingdom Viridiplantae; phylum Streptophyta; class Magnoliopsida; order Caryophyllales; family Caryophyllaceae; genus Spergularia; species Spergularia azorica. Next base: position 3,449,344 of record JBBYHQ010000016.1, read on the forward strand.
TAAATTACATCATACTGAATTGAAACAATGAATCAAATAAACTTCAATTTTAAAATTAAAATTGAATTCGAAAAAACTTACTTAGGTCGATTAGGAATGGTGGCTGAGGATTCATCCTCTCGAATATCGATCACTCAGAATTGCTTCATCAATCGGAAAATGGGACGGTCGCTGGAAGGACGGGCGGCAGCAGGTAAAAAAATCCTATTTCAATTTTTTTTTTGGCAATGTCGTGTTCCTTTGATTTTTTGGGTGAGAAAAAAGGATTATGTTAGTATTTAGTTTGACTTAATGAGAGAAGAGTGATGAATCAAAAAAAAAAAAAAAAAAAAAAGAGTGTGATGCCGTTGATGGGGGAAAGAAATCAGGAGAGAAAAAAGGGTGCGGGACAAGAACAATAAAGATGAGAGAGAGTGTGATTCCTGATTTAATTTCATTGTGATTGGGAACACTTATTTTCACTAGTTTAACCTTATACTTTGTATAAAATAACTATATTCTAAGGGTAAAATTGTCCAAAATTCAAAACTTCATTTTTTTTCTTTCAAGGAGGGGTTGCAAGTGCAATACGATGGCAATTAGGTAGGTTCGCCACTGCATGACTCAATTCAATCAACGTGACAAAGATGTACTTCATACTAAAAGCAGAGACCTTAGCAAATAGGTAATGTGTCGCTCCCAAAAACATAAAGACATTGATTCACATTGGATACTTATTACTCTTTTAAGTTTTTTTGCCTTATAAGTTAAAACAATGGCCTTTTCATTTTGTATCTTACTTTACTGATTTTGTGATAGAACTTGCTGCTCATTAGGGTGTCGTGGTCTGTGTTTTCAGTTCTCACACCACTAACAAAGTTAATTCATACACCATTTCCATGGTTTAATTCGAAACTATGGTGTTTATTAGAGTGAATTTTGATACGATAAACTTGCCCTCTTTCCTCAAAATATTTGATTGTTCTCCACGAAATTTCATTCTTTTGTGATCACTTTTTTCATAAACGAGACTTGAGAGCACGTGACCGATCAATTGTATTTTTTTCTTTTTGTTAAGGTTGCCTCTTTCTATTAGTTAGGTTATCGTTTGGGTCTACATTTTTCTCAGATGCCAAATTTCTATTGTGGAAGTGTGATATTGTCATTTACATTTAGGCGTTTAACCTTCTTAAGTTCCACTGTTACAAATGCCAAGCCATTATCATGTTATCTATCATCACTGATAAACTAATACAACCCACTTTAGAGTGAGTTTTGTGGTGATTTAGATCGGTTTTCTTTGCACTTTTGGATCATTGGCATTATTCTATTTATCGTGTTTGTAAGCTCCTATTTGAATAATATGCTACTTTTGTTGAGTTTTCCAAGACTCGGGAAGCAAATGAAACGGATTACGAAGAATCCTGAAAGCATTGAAGATCCATAGAGTGGAGATCAAGAGAAAGAAGATGGAAGCTAAGACGAGTTATCCGAATTGAGACTACTAGAACCGGAGCCTCCCAGACGACTCGTCGAGCTGTGTCGGCATATTAGACCAGTTTTCTAATCCCGTTTTGTAAATCTTTTAGTATTTATACTTTAAACTTTTGATAGTTAGTATTATTCAGTATTCTTAAATTTTTGAGAGATTATTTTCAAGACTATGCAAGGCTAAGGACTCTTTTTCTCGGATTGATTAATCGAAATTATCGTTTCACCGACGATTGTGAGTTTGATTCTAATTCTTAATTTCGTATGAGTATTTTTTATTACTCCTATGCTTGTTGTTATTATCGATGGATTTAGTATTAATTTGTAGGCTACTAATTAACCCTAGACTATTTCATACACCCTCCTACCCATTAAGATTACCCCTTTCGTTTTTTTGTTTTGAGAAGCTATGTTCGGAGCTACTTCTAGACCAAATGAAAGACCCGCTTACCCTAAAATCAAGTGGATTGTTAAAATGCAATAATGCAGAATAGAATATGTACTAACTTATGAAACTAGTGGACGATTCATTTGGTCTATACGTAGCTCCAAACATGCCCACCAACACTGTTTTCGAAAGGGGAAATCTATGCGGGTAGGAGGGAGTATTGATAGATTCTCAACTAAAGAATTAATTGTTTAATTGTTGATCAAATAGCAGAAACTAGGTCTAACTGCGTGCTGATCATTGTGATTAGATTTAGGGAGAGATAAAGATATTAACTGAAGATTGAAACCGCGCGTGTCTAGATCTTGTTAATCTTGCTTAGTTGATATCATTTAATTGTTTCATGCTTTCACTAGCGCGTCTTTATTATCCACCGATTAGGGCAATCTTCTTTTACTAATCAGATTTTATTCTTTATTCTTTTAACATGTTTCATTTTGTTCAACTGCATTCGGATTGATATTGCTTTTTGTAGAATTTCTGAACATGTGCAACAAAGGCAAAGGTAAAGTGCTCTTGACAAGGCCCTGGGAGTTGTATTGTTGAAATTAAAGGGAAAGATTACCGGCGTTTTGTAGCTTATGTTGACCACAAAATTTGGAGGTGAATGTTTGATATAAGTTTCAGCATAATATAAGACGTTCCTGTCATATTTGGACAAGGAGCTTTACATGAATTCGTGTCTTTCTTTTGTTGGAAAGAGATCAAACAAAAGATATGTAATACTCCGTATTTTTGAGACTCTAAAATTATATTAATTATGCTAATAAAGTTATTTTATCGAAAATTTACATTGAGACGACAAATTTTTTCAGCTATCTTTGGAAATCGTGAACTTTTACATTGTTTTTAAAAAAAAAAAAATTAAATAAATAAATAAAACTTCTCTTCCTACGTACAGCCAAAAAGAAAAAAAAAAAAAAGAAAAAACTATTTATTATTAATTCTTGGTCAAATGACCAAACTAACCCCATTTGTTTTCCTATACC
>JBBYHQ010000016.1:3452350-3469799 GCA_038382645.1 Spergularia azorica
TATAAATTACACTAAAATGACCACCAAAATGAGATATAATCCACTACTTAGACACCACTAATACCATCACATCATATGGTCAAGCAGCTTTTCAGCAACATCAATTTCCACAAGCACCCTAGCAAACCCAAGTCTCTCCTGATATGTGGTAGTGTGGTCAGCACACAGGGGCTTGCCTAATTTGTTGGCCATCTTGCTAAGAAAAGAACTTGACCACAAGAATGGGTCAAGGTCAGGGAACATTACCCACACTGGCACAACAGTTAGTTTATTATCCAATTCATGTCCAAAGGAGGGTGTCCATTGCTTAAGGATCAGGGTGTTTCCTTTCACATTTCAAGGACCACCTCTCATGATTTCATCAATACCATCCTGCTTAGTGAATCTGAAGATAAGCCAACCCTTCTTGTAGTACTTAACAGCTGGCTTCTCAACATGGTTTCAATTTTTGTCCACAAAAATCTGCATATCTGCTAGTTTTGGCCTATCACCTAGAACATTTCCCACTAGAGTGAATTTCCAAGCTTCTAATTCAGTGGCACAGTCCTCCATTGTTATGTTTACTCCCTCAGATGATAGGGCTTCCTCACAGAAATGCAAATTCATTCATACCAATTTTATTCTTATTAATGACAGATTTCCAGGAATTATCAGGTTTTTTGAGTATTCATATTAATTTTCCCCAAAACAGGGTCCGTACAACCTAGATTTCCAATCTTATGAGTTTCAGCAGAGATTATACCTTCAGATTGATGATTCACAACTTGCCCAATTGTGCTGCGGCTCCCAGAACCACGAATACCAGCTTTCCTGAAAGCTGAATCAAGCAATTCTCCGATGAAATTTTCCGACGCGAGCGGTCCATCATCTGATACAGGTTGATTATCATTTCTGGGTGTGTCACCATTTGCTGAGATATTAGTCTCATTTTGTAGCTCTTCGTCCACTGATTCCTCTGGTATGGTTTTCTTCTCCCGTCCTCTCGGCATGATCCAAGCAAAAGAGATCAAAGATTTAATGGAGTTGGCTTGTGCAGCAAGTTTGCTGACATTTCATGCTTTAGTGAAGACTTATGTGGTTCCTTACGTTAGTTGCAAGACAACGTGTTGTATAAATAAGGCTTGACGATTGTGAATAATAACTTCGATGAACTTCTCAGAAACAAGGGTCTAAGGGTAGTTCTATTAGATTTTTAGACAATTGTATATGTCCGATTGTGTTCTTTTATCTTGATGTTTTATAGATACAATATTTGTTAACCATTATCACATCAAAGCAGTGGCGGATCTTAGGTGTCGTGGGCCGGGGCCTGGCCCCCCCTCGATTTTGAAATATTAGTCTTTTGTTGCATATAAGAATCAAAGAAATTGCTTTGACTTAGTGGTTTGGCCCCCTAAAATTTATTTTTGATGACCAAGAGGTCTTGGGTTCAAAACCTTACCCCCCCTTTTTTTTTTACCCAAGTTCCGCCACTGCAATTTTGGCATGAGATGAGATGAGAGGATACCTGAACAATCTACGGTGTCATGAGATGAGAGCGAGGGTACTTGAATAATCTAAGGTGGTACCTAGATGGAGTTGTATAATGGCATTCGAATATATAGCATCAGGCGAGGGGAAGAAAGTTTACATCAGATTTGCATGTTGACTTTTTTTTTTAGTGTGCATTAAACGCCAAACAAAGCAGGAGACTTCTAAGTCTCAAATCTCAATATATAAGCAACGCAGAGTAGAGTTACAATTTTATTGCTCCCTTTGTCTATTATATAATTTGCCCTAATGTAGGTCTACCATAATTATTATTTTTCATAAATTAGTGAATAATATACTCTATAATAAGTTATTACAATATCCTAAACGCTACTCATCAATAACAAATACTGATTGTCCATTTATCACCGGAACAATTATTAATATTATGTTCATGAGATGTCTCGCTTGCGAGGACTTCCGTTGTCAACCTAATGGGTGGTTACGGTAAATATGTACTTAAAAATAGTTTTGGCTATTTGCGAGATTTGTTTCATGCTTATTGAAATATTCATCAGTGTGCAGTATGAAGTCAAAAAATATTTTGTCTTTTACTAATTTCTGGAATAGTGGTGTGTCTTTCCGAGCAGTTGATACGGAAAGAAGATATGATAAGTGATCACCGAGCAAAGTATAAACACAAGATTGAACATCAAACCGCAGCGTTGTCCTTAGACCTCATAATATGGTGCAAATTTGTGTAACTCAATTACTCTCATTTTAGAGCAACACAACGACAACTTATTAGTGTGTCAATTTTGTTCTACTAAGTGAGAAAATGTGTGATTTTATAACAACAATAATGCATGGCTAAAATACAATACAATGCCACCTTTCTTTCACAAGTCAACTGACCTAAGTTTATTAGTTTCGTGAGCTATTAAGTCAAAGTATGTACTATGGTTCGTCAATATGTAATTAAGGGGAAATGACAAAATAATAGAAGTGGATGAGACGATATCAAATTTTTATTTCTTGAATTTGGATGCATTAGCCAAAATGACCCGTGAACTTTGGTATAATTTAATTATCCTACAACTTGTGCAAGTTAGACAAGAAGTATTTCGGCTTGGACACAAAGAATTAAGAAATTCTAACCAGTGACCAGTTTGAGATCGATGAAAAGTTTGGATATTATTGGATTGTTACATCTTAGAGATTGATGGTATAAGTCTGCAAGGTGACTAGAAAAACATCGATCAGCGTAAAGTTGTTGAAAATTAGCTTCCGAAACAAGAAAAAAATTGGTTTTTAGTAACAAAGTTCGGACAAACCTTTGTATCTCATGATAATTTCTTTTAATAAGACCAACATAATTATTAATTAAGTTAACAATAACCTAAAAATCTTTTAAAAATGAAATATACTTTCTTTACCACATATTTATACTCTCTTTTAGTTATTTTTCGTTCACTTTCTCAGATGAATTCATCACATGTAGCCATGTAGCACACAGTACTTCCAGTGGTGTTTGACTTGGCAACATATGGCTAGTGCATGATTCAAAATTTAAAATTAATTTTCTCCAGCAACGGTGTAAAGTCAATACATCACGTTGGCAAGTCAAAAGGACAACAGTCAAAGCCGTCAGATTAAGATTAGTTAACTATTGGCCTCTTCATCTAAAAAAAACCCAATAATAATTGACCTCAAAAAGATTAATTAACTATTGATATATTAAATACAGAAGAGGGTCAAAGACATTCTAATGTCAAAATGGTCAACGTACGATTGTACAGGTCAACAAGCATTATATTGTTTTTTTTTTTTAGGGTAACAAGCATTATATTGTTGAACTTGATAGAATAATATTTTTTTTGTTTCTAATATGATTGTTAAGTTTGCACATTATTTGAGTGTCAAACCCAGAATTCTCTTCTCAATTTCTTCTGCACTGAAACCTAATTCTATTTGACAATTTAAAGTCGTTACAATATGCTTATATTCACAGTCATTCTCATATGATGATACCTAGTATTACTATATGTTTCAACTTAGGACGCAGAATTTTGGAGACCTTTAAAGTTGTGAAAGGCCAACCGATTGTTACTAGCTAGGAAAAAAATTATTTGATGATGAAAAATGATTTGGGTTATATGAATAAATGTGGCATTTAAATGCATCAACCATGGATAAGATTACTTACGTCAATAATTGGGTAAAAGAACGGTTCCACTAAAACAGAAGATAATGGGTGCGGAACCGTTCTCAAGACTACTGTTCTCTTAGGCCAAAAATCATATATCGTATATCTGGTACATGTTGCGTGCGTGTTCTTACCCTCTGTAAAAAAAAATTAAAAGAAATAAATAGGAGTACAATTTCGTATTTTTAGAGTCATTTCTTATGTTGTCTAACGTTTCCGATGGCAACTGCTCTCTCATCTTGGTTTTGATTTCCTTGCAACAAATTAAGGGTCTGATTGAAATATATGATTACTTCTTTCTGAACTGATCTGATCTGATCTGATTTAAATGCAACTAAACTGAACTGAACTAATTTGATCTGAATTTGTTGTAAAAATAATTGAATTTCGACTAATTAATATCAAGTAATGGACTAAACACATTGAACATTATTAGAACAATTCTGATATGATCTTTTATAATTTGAATGAATTTGATCGTACCTGATCTGATTGAATGCATCTGATCTGATATGATTGAATGCATCTGATATGATCTGATTGAATGCATCTGATCTAGATTCAATGTTTTTTAGATACTATCAAACAGAGCCTAAGCATGAGGAGGCATCTTATTGCATTGAGCGCAAGAGACAAAGTACAAATAGAAGCAGACAAGGAAGATAGGCCACAAACCCAATGGACCGTGTTCCATCATTTATCCAATTGGCAATTAGAGAAGTATTTATGATGATGGTGCACCGCAGATAAAGATATGATGCACTATAGTTTGTCGTCGCCGGTGTAGCCCAACCCCGACAAAGTGTTGGATTGGTAAATGGTGGTGTTTGTTTGCCAAAGGTTGTGGCAATTTGGGGGTACAAAGGGCAATTCAGAAGAAGTAGAGAAAAGAATTAGGGTTACGGATAAAAAAATTGTTATCAAACTAATTACGCTCAAATAAGTTACGGTAACGTCTGCTCTCCATCGAGTGGGGATCCTCTGTCCCATTCTTTTGTCCCTTTTAGGAGAAATTCTTTCTTTTTTTAGTCTAATATCATACTATACGACAAAAGGATTGACGGACTAAAAATTCTTTTGTTTGAATCAGAGCATTTGTTCATTGGGCTTCGCCATTTTGAGATCCCTTCTCTCTTCTCCCATTCTCTATGGGCCATCCGCCATCACCTCCCTCCTCCACAATCACTCGGCCACTACTACTTCTAGCCACCAAACATCCGCGCCCTTGAGAAACCCCTACGCCACTAGACTCTTTAGCCACCCTCATCGGCTCCGCCATTTTCTCCATCCATCATCATGCCACTTTCCACAAGACCACGGCCGACACTCTTAACATTGTGCACTATTATACAATTGATAAATAATTATATTACACCAATTGTGATATTTATTACACATTTATACAATTAAATCGTCGAGGTAGATGAAAAGTAAGCTATACGTACAATTGAATAATCAAGGTATACCAATGGTGATCAATTGAATTATTTCAAAATACTGTCGCATCAACCTAAAGCGATGCGTGGAAGTGGAACTATAAACCCATTATTTTTCGGCCGCCATAACATTTTTGTTCTCATTTTTCATTTTTAGGTTACCACACCCAAAAAATTGCCGGCAATTGGTAGGGTTGGTGCGTGGGTTGATGGCTCATGGGTGCGTGTTACAAGTAATGGAAGAGAACGAAGGGTTGGGGCTTTGTTTCACGAGAGAGAATGCGATATATCTTTTTGCAATTTCATCCATTTTTCGTTTGTTCATTTGTGTGATTTTTGGCCTTGTTTGATCATTCCAATCAAAATTTTAAAGCAAAATTTTAGCCTCCTAATATAATTCATACTTTTTTTTAAGAAGAAAAATCTTCACATGAAAATAAACCTTTACTACTCCCTCCATTCATATCCAAGCTTCCTGATTTTATATTAGAGGAATTCACTACCAATCTTCCTGTTTCTTGTTTTGATAACCAAGCTTCATGTTTCATGTTTTGGTAAATTTTGAACCAATAAGAGGCCTCTTAAGTGAAATGTCCCTTCCTACTTGTTTTTGGCCAATGAAAGGCCTCCTAATCCATTCCTAAAACTTTGTGCAAAAGCAAACAGGGAAGTTTGGAAATGAATGAAGGGGGTAGGTAGAGTGATGTTTTCATTTTCAAGTTAACTTTATGAATTCTCGAATAAAATAACACTAAATATTCGGATCCGGATCCAATATAAATTGGTTGGCTTAGAATACCGAAGAGTTAATGTACGTACAAGGTTTTTCTAGAGTAGCACGTCATTTTTACAATCTTTATCGCTCGGATATCGTTGATTTTTTTCCAGATATGTCAACTAGATAAGGCAAACTAGTAGGTGAAAGGAGCAAAGATGATCTGAAATGGCATGATTACATGATTAAAAAGGGGCTGAATTCTTCATCTCAATTTACTGGTGGATCAATGGTCCCCTGCTCCACAGGTTCTACTAACATTATACTTGTAATTGTAATATGCTATCTAGTGTGAAATTGTAATCTAGGACTCTACTACGTGGAGGTAAATTGGTCAATTTTACTTATGAAGACGTATATTTTGATTCACTTGTCATCTTGTTATACATCATGAGATTATGAGATTTCATCGGATTAGAAGTCATCCGGTTTTGTTGGTGCCTAAAAAAAAAAATTATTCCGTCTAATTTTGATTTTGAATGATCTTCGTACTTCTAAAACTATTACGGGAAATCACTTGTACAAATTGAATTGCTACCATCAATCCCAAGATTAGCTAAAATGAAAATTTATTCGTTGTAAAAATGAACACAAACTTTGCTTTTTAGTAACTCGTTGTGTATTTTGTTTCTATAGGGCAGACATTAAAGGTCTATATCCTGGTGGATCTTTTATTTGGTCTGGATAAGACATATTTAAAGATTCACCAGGATATAGACCTTTAATGTCTGCCCTATAGAAACATATTTATTGTCTCCAATAGAGTGTATCAATTAACTATCTATTGGAGACAATATATATGTTCCCATATATTTCACCCATTTCTGTGAAATATGCATTTATTCGCGTAATGCTAGCTAGTTTTTTTTTTTTTTTTTTTCGAGAGAGAGAGGTAAGCGTTACAAAGGAGGGAAAAAAGTTAGGTAACCCTTCTCTCTACGGTATCACCTAACTTATTAGCGGAAATACAATCAAGAAAATACGAATCACTTAAGACACTTTTAAGTGGTTATTATCATTAATAATTTTACTAAATACACAGACTTATAAAATTTTACTACCAACATATTTAATGTTACTATCATAATTTAATTTTTACGACTAATCTCTTTAATTACAAATTAAATTTACTGCTATGAGCTAAGCTCAATTTTACTAGTAGTGAAACTCAACTTTACTACCACATACTACCCTCCTGTTCTTTTTTTGTTCCCACACACTTTCAAAAACTGTTTTTGTTGCCATATTCGAGACTACTTCTACACCAAATGAAAGACCCGTCAACCTCAAAATCAAGTGGATTTGGTAGATGCAATGCAGAATAGAGTATCCACAAATTTTTTACAACAAGTGAACGGTGCATTTAACCTACTAGTAGCTCGAAATATAGCTACTCGAAACAGAAAACGAAAGTGGGGAAAAACAGTGAACAGGAGGGAGTATGTATTAAATTAATTAATTATTTCTACACTATAAACCTTTAATGTCCTATAGAAACAAAATAGATATCCATAACATATACTACCCTCCGTTCGTCTATAAACTGCGCAGGGCTACTCGGCACGCATGTTGAGGAAGGTGTATCCACTAATCGGTTAATCAAGACTTCAAAAAAATTGGATGACGGGTTTGATAAAAGTCCAAGCTAACCTTAGATGCAATTTTTTTGGAACTTTGATTAATCAATTAGTAGATACGCACTACTCAAAATACGTGTCATGCGACTCTACAGTATACATAGGGTTCGTTTGGATACCCTCTATTTCCACAGCAATTTCATTTTTCTGGGAATTTGATTTTGAATGGGTTGTTTGAATATCTCTTTTTATCAATGTTTTAAAAACCGGACCGGACATCGAACCGGTAGCCTCGGGGGTTCGATAGGTCAAGGGGTTCGACCGGTTCAACCGGATCACAAAACCGGATGACGTCATAATAATAAAAATATAAAATAATTAAAAATATGGTAAAAATATTAAAATATATACAAAAAACGCTCAAACCGGTCAAGCCCGGTCAAAACCGGGTTGAACCGGCCGGTTTTGTCCGGTTCTTGACTGGTTCCAGTGATTTATTCGGGGTTTTGTGCCAGTCAACCCGGTTTTGACCGGGTTTGACCACCCCCGATTTTTGAAGCCAATCGGACCGGACCACATGCCGGTTCCCGATTGAACCGATTCAACCGGCCGGTCCGATCCGATTTTTAAAACACTGCTTTTTATCCAAAGTGTGGGCATTGGAAAATCCTTGGGTATTTCTAATTCCTATCCACTATAGGAATTTAATTACCCCCCGGTCATTCCAAATTCCTATGCTTTCAATTTCAGAAAATTACTCTTTTGCCCTCAAAATTCTAATACTCCCCCTACATTTGTGTGGTTGACCACTAAAAAAAGTTAAAAGTAAAATAATCTTATTAATAATTAACATGGGAATTGAAGTAGTGTATCCTAACAACCCATGGGAAAAAAATGTTAGAGAAGCCTAAATTCCTACACGAATTTACATTAAAATTTAATTCCTGTTCATTCATACTTCCACGATAATTTAATTCCCGCGCTATCCAAACAACACCCTTTAGTCAATATATACGAGATGGTACTGATAATAGTTTTTCTTTGAATGTCACATTTTGTGAAACGAAATTGCGTGGAACCAAATTGATTAGATTGGTTTTCCTTTTTTTTCTTCTTCTTTCTCTGTTCTTTCTTTTAATGTATGACCTAGTTTTATTAAATTACGCCGATTGTACTGAATTTGTTCAATCGAGCTTTTAAAGACAGACATCTGTTATTATCAATTATTCGATATAAGACTCATATATAGGAATGGATAGAAGCTAAAAAGATGTATCAATAACAACTGAACTGTTAATTTGTTACGCATCGACGTTAGCTAAAACTTAAAAGGTGTTCATTAAAAAAAAAAAAAAAAAAAAAAAAAAAAAAAAAAAAAACTTATAAGGTTTTTATTCTTTAGACGTTGGCATACTTGATCCTCGAATATAAGAGTTGATAGTTTACTACTTTACTCGATCAAATTTCAAGCCAACAAAACGCTTAACCCGAGCTCCTGGAATTCCTCCCATGTAGCTCATATACTTTAATGTTACAGAAGTTGAAGAACTGGTACATACATAGATATATCCCTGAGATTGTCCTACGAAATCTTTGAAGTATTTGGTTAACGGATGTTGTTTAAATTTAGGGTACTAGTTGTCAATGTAAGTCTTACAGCATGGATCTAAAAACTAGTTATGTTTCAACACTAATTCGGAAACAACTTATCGGCGGTTTCGGGAGATTGTACATTTAAGATCATAGCTAAGTTGTTCCAAACTATCATTCCCCAGCGTCGGAACATGCAAAAAAGTTGAGGAATGGCTTATGTGCATTGTAAAAGGTCACCAGGCCAACTAACCCCAAAATCTCATAATCAAAGTGGGGTTTTGGCTTACAAGAACTTGACAACTTGTTAGTACATCACATAGACGATCGATTTGCTTAACTATCAATGTCACAGTATTGCATGGACCACTCCTCCATTACTTCAACACACGTGTGTAACTCTTTAAGCTAAGTAACCACCTAAATCACATTTCGTTATTTAACAATGTGAACTCCCAAGTGAAAAGCGATTTGAACTGTCAAATATCATTAACTCAAGTTTTGCTTATCATAGGCCTAGACCTGTGGGGCACCTTCCTTACCCAGCGATGAATGGAGTACAGTACACGAAATTGCATTTTTTTCTTTCTTTTAAAACTTATTAATCCTATTACGAGTATTCTATTATCGGATTTTCTAACGTGTGCCCAAAGGGCACATGTTAAGAACTTATTCATTTTCTTATTTGAGTGAGATTCCCACTTGGTAAAACAAAATATGTCATTTCTTTTATTATTTGAGCAGAATCTCACTTAAATAAAGAAGGTTTGGAGTTCTTATCATGTGCCCTTTGGACACACGTTAGAAAAACCGTTCTATTATAATTATACTCCATCTGTTTTTTCACATTTTACACATGGTATTTGAATTTCTCTCACATATTTAAATTAAAAGAACTGTAAAAAAAAAAAACTAATTAAACGAAGGGAGTATCTAATTTTACGTATGTCTAAATTTTCATTAATATGCTCCAAAATTGATTTTGACATGCTCATTCAGTTTTTTCATTACGTAACATATGTTTTTAGATAAGTCAAAGAAATTCAAATCAAACGTTACAAATGAAAATTTGATCAAAACTTATAAGACCTGACAAAACTGACCTAGACCCGAACATCCGACCTGAAATACTCGACCCGACATCCGAATTTGACCAGAAATTGTAAGCTGAATTCAACCCGAAACCCGAAATGGCCCGACCCAAGCCCGAAATTGACCCGAACACTGTTTGACCCGATATTGACCCGACCCGAACCAGACCCGAATAATCAAACATTAAAATGAATCGATTGAACAAAAGGGACTTGGATTAGCTATATCATATCTTCAATTCAAACACTCAAATTAGCAATAAAACTACAAGTTAAGATAATATGAGACAAAATTTCAAGAAATTTGATATTAATATGTTTGAATTTGTACATTTTAGAATGATTGACAAATAACTTTTAACATCTTCAGAGAAAGAAAAAAAAAACAGAAGAATATTAAATTTTCACTACCTTTTGAATTTTGATTGTAAGTGGCTCGCTCGACTCCGGAATGGATAATCGATCGATCAACGGTGGATAAAAACAGAAGAACATTAAATAAATTAATCGACGTATGGAACATTTAGCTAGTCCTACAAATTTTTTATGGTAATTAAGTTAAAATAAGTTTAGTTGTAGAGTCTGGAACCAACATGGTTACGTGTAGCACACATAAATGGAAGGCTGTAGGGAACAATAGCTCTTTGATGTGGCTTTAAAAAGCTAAGTAATGTACGCTTTGCTTTTGGATTAGGGGCTTGCGCATGAATGAAAGACATTAAGTATGATTAAGAGTGTCATATTGCCATGAGTGTGCGACACAAACATTTTTCCTTTTTATAATTCCATTGCTTTTTACATGGTTTTGCGGTTGTTTTTTTTTTTTTTTGAAATAAATGGAAATTCATTAATATTGTCGTCAAACGGCACTTACATCAAGAATTAGAACCGATACAAATTAAATATCATCAAATAAATTTAATTGACACAATTCTTCCCTAATTAACAAGTTTGATCCCTTGCGCGTCGACATCTTTGCGTCTTTCATCGGCATCGGAGATCTATGTAACTCGAAGAAAAAAAGACAACCAACGTAGTTAATGGTATTTGATCCTGAATTCAGCATCCATCGCAACGCCATGACAAAATTAATGAACATGATCCTTCTAGAAATCGAATCTCAACATAAACCCACCTATATGGTGGTAGAGATACCCTCTCGAGGAGGTAGAAACGTGTTATTATTAATAATAACTAGTAATAACTAAATTAATTATGGTGATTGATAAGAGAATTGGGGCTTACCACCATCTAATTGATGGCTGGTAGCCCCTAAATTTAGATTTAGAAGTTAGGGTTTTTGAGAGAGGAGGAGGAGAAAGAGAGAGAGGCTAGGGTTTTTTGGTTTTGCGGTTGTTTAAACACGCTAATACGTACTTAAGCTTATTGTTAGCAAACATATAATTAACATTAATTTTACTGTAAATACTAGAGGTCTATAGTGTAGACACTTGCAAGTGTCTACTGTTAGCATTAATTTTACTACAATAGCATAATTTTACTGCTCACACAAATAATTTTACTGCATGCTTTTTTCATCACAAATTAATTTTACTACTCCAATCTCAAATTTACTACTATTGACTTAATTTTACATTGTAGACAAATTAATTGTGTCTACACTGTAGACCTTTAGCAATATGCGACAAACAAAGAGCAAAGAGTTAATTTGACAATGTACTGAATATAGATTGGCATCCTCACAGTAAACTAATTACACCATCACTTTTAAATGGAAAAGCCAAATCTTTGCTATTTATTAGTTTCTTTTTGTTGTTAATGCTTTAATTTGGACCTAAAGAGAGACAAATACTGACAAGATGCTACTTCGCCTCCTTTTATGTTTAACATTCATGCATTTTGTATGGAATAACTATTAAAGCAATTCTCAAAGGAAACTTTTACTAGACAAATAAAGCATATGCGCCAATATAGTATAAATTTAATATATAGTTCATGCATGTACTTTGTTAATTGCATATTGTTAAAGGTTTACAGTGTAGACACAATTAATTTGTCTAGTTTGAGCAAAGTATACTTGACAGCTTGGATACAATAATAACACCTTTAAATAATTTGATTGTTCTGTTTACTTGTATTATACTCGTATTTATTAGAGAGCAATTAAGAATTCATATTACTCTGTAATAATCATCATAAACCATACTCGTAATTAATTTACTTGACTGTCCGTTGAAAATGATAGTCATGCAAAGATTCTGGTTGTGGTGAATTTGGGTATATTCTTGTGAAGTAAAGTAGAACGTTGGATGATTTTTATTAAAATTGAAAGATTGGATTGTTTTTAGAAGATATAACAAACGCTGGGTTACTTTTATTATATGAGTAATATCTAAAAATAATTCGTATAATCCTAATGTGGTAGTTAAATCAAGTTATACTTATGCGTTTAATGCAGATGTGGTAGTGAATTGAGTTATAATTACGTTGGGGGTAATTTCTGTTGCAATACTAGAATGTATATCAGCCAATGAGGATCCTCCGTCCCACTTTGTGTGCCACTCCTTGTACCCCTCCAATCAGATTCCAGGAAATCCATATTATAACCTTAAGAAATTCATTTCAATTTTTATATTTAATGATTTCCTGAAATTTGATTGGAAGAGTACATGGAGTGGCACACAAAGTGGGACAGAGGATACTCATTGGTATATCAGCATGAGACAATTTTTAGGTGTATATACATTATAACTCTACTACTCCCTCAGTCCCATCTCTAACTTACCATGTAATTCTTTTGTAATTTTGATTAACCGAGTAGTGTGTACACCCTTTCCAATATAGGATCGATTTTACATGAGCTGTTTGAGTTGGGACAGAGGGGGTATGTAGTTACTTTCTATGTTTGAGTTTAAACACCCCATATAAAAAATGCTGCCTCACGAAAGAGGTGTGCACACTACACTGTTAATCAAAGTTCCGAAAAAATTGAATGTAATTTTTGTTAAGCCTCTTATCCAACTTGCTATGTAACTTTTTTGTAACTTTGATTAACCGATTAGTGCGTATACTCTCCTCAACACAAGAGCATATTGGGTATGGGGCGTTTAAACTCGAACGAAAGGAGTATGTATTACTGAAGCAGTTCAACCAAAAGTTAGTTTTTAGTATACAGGTAGGTGAAGATGAAGCAAGGATTTTATACCTTAGGATGTCCCCTCACTTACTGTGAATGTCTTTTGGGCTTGAAACAGCGACCAAACTAAAACATAGCTTGTGCTTGAATTGAACTTGACTGAGGTGGGGGCTACTATGATTTAAACTTGAGATCTCTGTGACAACGAGACTTTGATATGTCCTTATACTATATATGTTCAATCTTAGAGCAAAATTCACACACTACATCATTGCCCCTTCTATGGTACTCTAGATTCATTGCCATATGTCTCCGGGTAGAACGGATTCCGTCCTTAACATAAGTAATACTCCAATATAGTAAGACTCAGGCGAACTCAACCTAAATCGATTCAAACATAATACTCCCTCCATTTTTTTTTTATCTCTACGCTTGGTTTGAATTTGTAAGAGTATTTCAAACCAAACGTAAAGAACCAAAAAAAATGGAGGGAGTAGCAGTATATCACATAAGTTCATCTCAATCAAATAAATAACCCACATAACGACACTTGCAATAAAGAGATACGAAGGGAAAAGTCAACGTATCTTTTAATTTCTTAATAAAAAAGACACATGTTTTGGAAAATTAAGTGAATGCATAAAAATGTCACGGTGCGATGTAATTATGAATTTCTCACTAATTAATTTTGTTTTATTAAATAAAATTTCACACAATTATAAGTCATTGGACATGTTAATTGAACTCACCTTACTATAAGCAAGTTATGATAAGACAATTTCGTATTGGACTATTTGAACCAAAATTTAGTACATTGTCAAACTAGCTCTTTGCTCTCGGTTTATCTAGTTTGTACAAAGTATTGTCCCACACTTGCAAAACCTCATTTATCACCAACCACCTCACTCGTTTCGATGAGCCTGTTGCACTTGCTCCAACAAACTGACCCTTTGGTACATTCGCGTCCTACATCCTCACCTTTGAAAAACATGGACTTCAAAATTTCTAATTAAGAGATGGCTACAAATTCAAGTCAAACACGATTAAGATACGAAGTTGATGTACATATACACAAGAAAGAGAAAAAAGAGTGTATATGGACATGTATATGCCGGCTGACCATTGAAAATAACGTTAGTGGAAATGCGTAGTGCCTCTCCATAATCCCCGGCCTTAACTTTTGACAATTACATGATTTGGAGCCAATACTAGGAAGCCCTTGTCACTCTCATAGACTGTTTGTTTCATCCTCCTTTTTTTCCTAATTCGACTTGTTCTTGAAGTAGTATTTATTTGGGGGCCAAGTCAAATGGACTCTTCTTTGTTTCACTTTTTTTCTCTAATAAGTCCATTTTGTGTGCATTTGTCAAGAGAATGAATATAGAAGGATCGTTATAAGCCGCCTTACATCATTTTCATCACCAATTCACCTACATGAGTTTTCATTGGTAGCTTCATAAACCGCCATGCCACAATTAAGCGTATCTGTGACAAACTATGACGGTAACTATGTGATAAGTACCAAATGTATACAATACAAGTGAGATAATTTTATGAGCGGTACAAAAATATCTTGGTATGTGGATACAGTGGCGTGGGGGAGCCTGGCCGAGCTGGGCCCACGCCCAGGGCCCCATTTTCTGAAGTTATGATATATACGTTTTAGTCTAACATAGTATCATAAAACAAGAGTTGTCCTAGTGGAATAATGCTTATGGACTGTGATATAGTTTGGGCTTTGCTGGGGTTCAAATCCCACTATACTCATTTTTCTTGTTTTATTTTTTTTTTCTTTTCCATAAGTTAAGATTTTGTTGGTTTTTTTATTTTTTTCCAATAGCAAACTTAATTAGGATGGTTCTTTTTTTTTTCGCTGTAAACTTAATTAGGATTACGATGACTTAAAATTTACGAATGACTTTCTCTAATTAGCGCATGTTACCGACTTTTAATTAAGGGCCCCAACCTTTAAAATTTCCGAATGACTTTCGTTATTTAGCGCATATTACCAGATTTTAATTAAGGGCCCCAACATTGGTGTTTCGCCCAGAGCCCCCATTTTCTCCCACACGGCCCTGTGTGGATACATCCATACAGGTAAGAATTCTTTGTCCTATTAATTATTTGTTCCGCTATATATACTCCGAGTAATATTTATTTGAATTCAAGAAAATATAAGTTCTCCATATTAACAAAATAAAATGGCAAAGGATCCATAGTTCTCTACTGATGTGAAACAACGTTTGTCGAACAGGAGGTGAACTAAAAGGCTTACGCAGTTACGCTCATCATCAATCTTCTTCCAAAATATGCCAAGTAATGGTCCAAGTGACTGTTTAAGTCATTGACGAGAAGTGATACCAAGTCAGCGACTTGGGTGTTTTGTTTAGGATAGAAAGGTTTATGATTGGAATACAACACATCACTCATGTAGTCATGTGTCAACTAGAGCATCCCCACCGTTTAGCCTTTGCTTTTCATTAGTTTGCAGTGGTTCTCACCTCACCTTTTCGTAGTTCCCCTTCGGGGAGTAAATATAATGATTAACAAGAGAATCTAGATGGATTCATTATTCAACTGCACTCAAATCTCAACATAAGAATACAAACTATTTCAAGTTTGTGTACATTATATTCTGATATTGTAATTTCGTGAACATAATACCATTTTCCTAACTTTGTTATTACATAAAAATGTTAAAATGAAGACTTTTTTTTTTTTTTGAAGAAGAAGGGGCAAGGGTTGTTTCTCCTTAACTCATACAGTAACAATCGCATAATAGATTTAGACTCACACTACAAATTTCAGCTTCGCAGAAGAATTAATATTGAAGTTCTAAGAGATAAAATAATGACAATAATGTTACTATGGGGGCACATCCCATGAGATATAATAATTGGGTGAGAATTGAGAAGTAATGTCAACCATTGATTTCGCATAACTCCAATAACTTGCATAACTCTAATCGTGTAACTCCACTACTAAATTGCTTAACTCTAGTCGCATAATTCCATTAACTAAATTGCTTGACTCTATTAACTAAATCATTTAACTCTAGTAATACCGGTAACTTCACCAAGTTCAACGTAACTCTATTAACTCTAACATAACCGCACTAACCACAAAACGTAACTCTAATAATAATTTCAACTTAACTTTAAAACACGTAACTCCACTAACTAAATTCGTAACTCTAACTTAACTCCACCAACTAAAACTTGTAACTTCAATTACTCTAATAACTAAAACACGTAACTCAAGTAACTCCACTTATCTCTATAACTAAAACGCGTAACCCCAATTTAAATCCACTACCTAAACTACGCCACTCTAACTTAATTCTACTAACTAAAAAATGTAACGACTTCAATAACTCTAATTAACATTACTCCTATAAAAAAAATAGATAACTTCAAAAAAGATAAAAATTGCTCTCCCCTCCGATCCCCTCCACTTCCCTTCCCCTATCGTCTAACGGCCACCCACACAGCCACCGATGACTGCACCGGCCACCACCTTATCTGGATCCGGCGCTCTACCTCAACCACCATGAAAACCATTGGCCAGTGAGAATAAGGCCCCTATCTCATGACATGGCAACCGCCTCTTCATCCCCCATTTCCCTTCTCTCACACCTTTCTAACCTACCTTTTCCTACATCATACAACAAAATTTACTGCAACTTAGAGTATTCTTACTAAAATCTAAATGTAGACATCTTTTTAGTTGTCTACATATAGACTCCTAATAATTTCCTACTTAATTACCCGACACACTAATACCACAATGCGAAAGGTCATTTGTCAATTATATCATCTAATTAAATTGCGATATAAATCACTTTTTCCAACTCGGTTTTACATTATATTGGGAGCTACTTTTAAACCAAATGAAAGACCGGATTGCCTTCAAATTAAGTGAAGTTGGTAGAATCTAATATAGGATAAACTATTTACTAGTTTGTACACCAAATGAACGAGTCATTTGGTCTAGAACTAACTCCCAACATGGCCAGTCAATACAGCAAAACAAGACGAGGAGATATTTTTGGGCAGGTAGGAGTATCTAATACTATATATATTTTTTTAATTTGACACCAAGTCTTTCCTAGAAGGACACTTGACACTGGAGTTTGGTTGCCAAGAAAAATCATGGGAATTCAAAAATCCCATGAATTGAAATTTTTGGAGTTGTTTGGTTGCCTAAA
>JBBYHQ010000016.1:3475229-3505975 GCA_038382645.1 Spergularia azorica
TTAATCAACTGACTTAATATATATAATATATCCCAGGTTTATTCCTAATTAGATTTAATTAGTTAACGCATTATTGTCGGATGACACCTACTCCAACACTTAGTACATCTAGGATACAAAGGTTTCACTCCATCACTAGCTAATTGTTCAAACACGCGTGAGGGGTGCTCCGTAGAGCGCTTTACATCATTGATCATATCGTCTACTCGATCATTGCACTCTGCCTCATAGTCATCTTCCTCGGAGTCTCCATCATCTTCAGAGTCATTTGACATATTAGGCAATGCATCCTCACCATGACAAATCCATCTTGTGTAGCTTTTATCGATTCCATTGCATACGAGATGGTTTTTCAATTCTCCAACATTAACGAACACATTATTCCCACATTTCATACAAGGACAAAAAATCTCATCAATGTCTTCAGCATGATTGATAGCATGTCTAATAAATTGATCAACCCCTTTTCTGTAACTAGGATCTAGACGATCAGCAAACATCCACTCTCGATCCATCTCCCTTTGTTTAGAGATGTGTAAGAATAGTAAAAAATAATCATATCCTTGGTGACACTTGACTAATTACAAAGAACAAACATACAGACCCTATCAAAGTTAGCGTAGGCTAATTCTACTAATTTTAGCCACCAACAAAGACAAATATATATAAGTTTACCAAGTTTTATGTTATACCAAATTTAACAAGGCAGAGAAAACTAATAGTGTTTAAAAAGAACAAAGAGAGCAACATAGAAAAATTACACATGTTATTATAAATTACACATGTTATTATGCATTTTTTATAAGTCAAAGCACAACTTTAAGATTTCAAGCCACGTGAGTTACTTAGAATTAAAACTCAGGAGAAAGCTAAACACAATTATGCATCTCCGGAGTGGCATACTGTAGTGGATAAAGAATCTTTAAGTAAGTGAACTAACCGTTAACAACCAGCATGCAAAATTGTAGAAGTTCGTTGTAGTCGCAAAGACGTTTATAAGATGCTCCAAGCACAAAACCTTGCAAGCAGGTGTATTTGGTAGGCTGTTCACCATTGTGAAACGAGGTTAAAAATATAAAATTTCATATATTAGACTTCTGTAGAACAACCGTAAGCAACACCCAGTTTTCTTCCCTCCCATCCCCAATTAGCACTACTGCCCCCCCCCAACAACTTGTCGTGAACACACCCAAAATTAGATTCCTACAACAATTTAATTTTTCTAGGGTTTGCCTTTTCAATTGAAATTTTCATAAGTTGTTGACCTTGCTTTTTAACCCAACACCCAAAATTAGATTCCTAAAATAATCTAAAGATGAGAAGGCTAAATCTAGAACAAACTTGGTCGAAAATCCAAAGCTCTGCGTCGTCGGAGGCAACGCGAAGACGAGTCGGAGAGCAGTCGGTTGAGAAGATGAGAGACCAGTCGCCTGAGAAGATGAGAGAGCGGTCGCCTGAGAAGATGAGAGTACAGTAGCAGTTGGGTGTGTGAACGGTGGCAGTTGGGTGTGTGAATTGCAATTGTATTTTTTTTTTATGAAGTCGTGAAGAAATCAAGGTAGGCAAAAACCAAAAGAAAGTACCCACTTACACATCAGTTTTCATCCCAAATATGATGTCTAATATTTTTATATAAAAAACAAATATAAAAGAAAGGTAGGCAAAAACCAATTTTGGTATGTCTACCAATAAACATATGTTGCAGTAAAACAAATGATTTGTATATGTCATATATAGACATCTGACTTTAGAAAATGTGTGACGTCTATATATGGACGTTCGTTAAGTAAAGAAAACTGATGTCTTTTCTTTGCTCATATTTACAAATGTGCCACCGGTTCTATAATACACATCGGTTTTCAATATACCCGATGTATATTAACCGATGTCTATGCAGCTTTTTGTAGTAGTGAGGTGAGGAGATGTTGGACGGGAATGCAGGTCAACTAACAATCAAACTTGTTAAAATAGACGGAAATTGCAACTAGGTAGTGTTTGGCAACAAATTTTTGTTTTAAGGTAGTACTTCACAAATATTATTATAAAAGGTAGGATTTCGTAAAAAGTGCTATTTTTAAAGGTATGATTTCGCAAAAAACCTTATTATTATTATTATTAAGCTATAAGGGAAGGTATTTCTCCAATGGTTTAAGCTGCTTATGTCAGCAGATCAAGAAAGCCAAACTACAAACTTTAATAGCCATTGGAGATGCTCTTAGGGCCTGTTTGGTTCAATTTTGGAATCAGGAATGGGTTTTATTTTCAACCGACGTGGTATGGATTTGTTCATCCCACAACCCGATTCCTATTAAAACTTGTTTGTTTACTCCTCTTATACTCCACAAAAAAAAAAAAAAAAATAATAAAGAGGAAAAATTTCTGGGAATTTGTCAACAGTGTTCCCCTAAGAAATCAATGGTGTTCGTCAACAGTGTTCCCCTAAGAAATCATTGGTGTTCCTCTTATCACAATCTTTTGCACCATCATCAATCATCAATTGTCCATCTTCCCCTAAGAAAAATCAATGGTCCATCTCAAATTGCCAAATAACAAATCTCTTTAAAGAAAATTGGTCGGCAAATCATGTCACTTTGCTCCATCATCATTCATCAATTGATTGGGTCATGTTTGGAGTTTCAATTGATTGATTTGAGTAGTAATCGGTTTTACGGCAGATTCCGAGCAGTATTGGGAGGATTGCGGGGCTTGAGATTGCCGTCAATTTGAGCTGGAATCAATTTTTAGGCCAGATCCCGCCGGAGTTCTCGTTGTTGACCAAGCTCGGAGTTCTTGACCTCTCGCATATCATTGATCGACGGTGATGATGGTTGGTTAGGTTGTGGTGATGATGGTGATATGACATGTTTTAAATTATTTTTGAGCAATCGGTTTCATGATGAGTCAGGGGGTGAGAGGGAGGATTCATAACCCGATTCCTGTGGGTTTTATGAACCCCATACCAGTGGGCCCCACAATAAAAAAAATAGAAACAAATCTCTGGAATCGGGTTCTTAATTCCATACTGATACCTGCCCGATTCTGGGAAGCGAACCAAACGGGGCCTTAAATATATCACCCAACCCACACTTATTATTAATAGAAACATTTAGATATAAGAGAGAGAAAGAGAGAAATGGAATAATAATACATTGATATATGAACCTAACAATAAGATAAGAACAATCAGTTTGCTCAATACAAATTAAAAAATCACTCTAATCGGCCTTTCTATTCTTAAGAGCTCTCTTCTGTTTTTTGGGCTGTGGGAAGAGAACACGGAACACCATGGCAGCCACAATTGCACCAATGAAGGGGCAGATCCAATAAACGTAAAACTGTTCCCAAGTATTATGCCATCCTTTCATGTACGCCCATCCGAAGGCCTATAAGAACAAACAACGAACAACACAATCATTAAATTTTTCTGCTAGTGGAATGTGAGTTAGACAAATAAACAATTATCGGCCAATCGAAGAATGTCCCAGAGTTATACACTTTTGTGTGTAGTGTCCCTACCTTCAAAACCACTACAATTTATGTCTCCCTAAACTATTCAAAACCTGGCAGATGATGCTCTTATTTCTAACAGTGTTAACTTTCCGTCATAGATTGATGACATCTCACTTGTTAATTGTGAATTAGTTAGGTGATTACGTTCCCCTAATCACATTTTGAATAAAAAAAGTTTGCCGAAAAAAAAAAATCAAAAGGGGAAATTCTGCTAAAACAAAAAAATTTATGCCATAAATTATGTATAATTTAAAATATTTGTGACAAAAATTCCAAAAATTGTTAAAAATGCACAAAATATAATTCACATGATGCCCTTGAACTAATGAAACACTTCGTGACTCCCCAGTTTTACATTGGAGTTCGCATGGTGACCTTGACCTTACAATATTTATGGATCCACATATATTGCTTTGTAAATATAAGAGTTAATAACATAATATCAAAATTTAGGGGCACTACATTTATGTTTTGTACAATGTTATAATTTACTGGCATATATAAACATAATTTTCAAAATTTTCATATTAGTTGACAAAATTTGTTTTTTTCTGAGTTTGTTATCTTTTCGATGAATTTTTTAATTTTTCATAATTTTTTTTATTTATAATGTAAATAGGGGCAAGTTAATTCTCGCAACTAATTCACAACTAATCAAAACTAAGTCATTAATCTATGACAGAAAGTAAATTCCTTCATAAGCAAGGCACCGTATGCCGAGTTTTGCATAGTTCATATACACCAAAATGTAGTGTTTTCGGAGTCAGGGACACCACGTGCAAAAGTATATAACTCGGGGCTGCCATGTGAACTTGGCGAACAGTTATATAATTAAGTTCCCATTATTTTTTTTGAAACGAATTAAGTTCCCATTATTAACTGAATTGAAATGCTTATTTGTATTCACAAGTGGCATATTTAACATACTGAAACTTAGATAAGCGCTTCAAACTAAGAAATTTACTTTGAAAAAATAAAATATTTTGATGTCATGTCTATTTTTAAAAAAGAAAAATTTGTTGGGTATCACCCCTAACTTTCACCATTTCTTGGGGAACCACCTTATTAATTTTTTTTTTTTTTTTTTTTTTTTTGTTTTTTATGTGTAGAACCATCAACTATAAACAAAATCAAGGGGTAGAACCGCCTACCGTACCTAAACCACGCTCTTACCATCTCTAACCACCACGAGCCAGTACTAACAACCACCATTCACGCCGCGATTGCCATCACGCACCGCCGACCACCACCTTTCCCCTCCTCCTTGTCCTCCACCCTCCTCGACTCTTATCTCTCTCCCTCAGCTCCATCCTCTCTTTCCTCTCGATTTTCGACCACTCCAAGCTCCCCTATACCCTTACTTTTCTCGTCGGCCCATCTTCGATCGTCGCCAATCATTTCCTTATGTTGTCACCCCATAATCGTTGGACGTGGAGAATAGAAAACCAAGGTGGGATAAAGAAGAAAGAAGAAGATAATGGAGGGAGAAAATGGTGGTGTGGCGGGTGGTGTGGAGCATGGTGGCCGGCGATTACCGACCATGTTGTTGGTGTTAAGGGTAGCTAAGATGGTGATGCGTGGTTGTTAGAGGTGTTGGGAGGGTGGTTTTACCCTTTGATTTTGTTTCTATTTGGTGGTTTTCCACACAAAAAAAATCTTTAATAAGATGGTTCCCAAAGAAATGGTGAAAGGTGGGGTGGATCGCCACAAGTTTTCCTTGTAAGAATCTCATAGTTGGGGTTGGAATATGTTTTTCTACACCAAGCACGGGGTACTTAAGATGCACAATGGTAATTGTGAGAAAATAACATAGAGTTTTCAATACAACTTTCTAATGATTGTATAAAATAATGGAGTCAATATGTTCCGTAAAACGTCACTAACGAACAATAACTAAGCCAATCTAAGATAATAAATATTTGGGATATTTTCTTAGCTACCATTGAGATTTGCAACTTTACACACCATGCCTTAACGTTTTTGACATGCCCGACATATCCTCCAGGTTGCTCATATGTTTATTTTTAGCCATTTTCTAACGTTTCCACTAGCTACACTCTAGCCCCCCCTTCCCACTAAGGCCCTGCGTTATTGAACTTAAAAAACGGTGAATTCATATTAGACCAAATCAAATCAGACCAGTTTCATTCATATGAAATCAAGTCAAATAAGATTAGAATTATCCAAATAATAATAATAATCTATGTATAAATCTAGTATACTACTAGTTATTAATTCATCTAAGTGTAATTAATTTTTGAACAAATTCAATTATGATCAAACAAATCAAGTTTATTCAATTTAAACTAAATGAGACTAGTTTAATTCAAACCAAATCAAATTAGATTAATGCAGTCCCAACAAACATGGACTCCAATTAACCATTGCCCCATTACTTCTCTCTTCTCACCAAATTAAAACCCTCATTCCATATCTATTATGCAGCTTATTCATGTCTCCTCAATTTTATCTCACCTTTTTTTCATCCCCAATGCTTCCTTCTAGCACACATTTTTCAATTCTCAATTTTCATTTTTTTCATTTATCCTCCTTCAATTTCTCTTTTCTTTTCTTCGTCCCCATTGCTCGTTCTAGTACACATTCATCGGATTCTCAATCTTCATCTTCTCCATGTCTTCTCTTCCATTTTTCACTTCTTATCTTTCTTCCTATTGTCTCCTCTAACACGCATACTTTCAATTCCCAATCTTTATCTTATTCATGTCTTCTCTTCAAATTTCTATCTCATCTCCTTCCTCCAATGCCCTCTAAGTTGAGGTTGAGTTGAAAATCAAAGAACATGATTTGGAAGGGGGGCACTGAGGAGGGATAATGCGTGCTAAAAGGGGCACAAGGGAGGGAGAATGTGTGCTAGAAGGGGACATTGGGGTGGAAGAAGAGGACCGATAAAGTAGAAGATAAGACACGAATAAGGCAAAAATTGGATATGGAGAGAGAGGTTTGTGAGGAGGGAAAAGAAAGAGAGGGAGGGTTAATCAAGTTGGTGGGGGTTAGAGGGTAGATAGTGAAAAACTGAAAAAATTGTTGAAAATAGACAAATCGAATATTTCGGTGACATTTTGGGCAAGTCCGAAACCTTAGGGGTACGCTGGAAAATGTCGCATATCTCGGGGTGTAGTTTGAAATATCCACATATTTTTAGTTTGATCAATAAGAATGTAATATTATAGCTAACGTGACACAGTTGTTTCGTTCAAGTGAGTCCCTCCCTGTATTAGAAATTAGGAAGCTACAAACAATTTGCTAAATCATACTCTACAATGCAATGATTTAATTTCGAACCTCTCTCCATACTATATAGCTTAAAATTTCACCAACTGTTTTATTTTTATTTTTAAACTTTTTATTTGCTATAGCGGATGTAAAGAGGAAGAAAATAAAAACATGTAAGACAAAGGATCCCTCTCGAGCAAAAGCAAGAGGTATATATGTGTCTCTGGTTCTCAATTGTGTTGCTAAGCATTACTTTAAAAGGCTACTTAAAATTCTAGAACATTAGCACATTAGACTTTGGCCATCGACAAGTGATCTGAAAGCCAACCTCAAGTACTCGCTGAAACTATAAGGATGAAATTAAGTGAGACAACAACCTTGGAAAAAAAGTCATAACAACTCACTATGGTATCAGATGTTACTAAGGTATCAGATGTAATCATAGAAAAAAAATTTGCAAAGGTTGCAGAGAGATATAGTATATGAGCAAGAATACGAGTCACTGAACAAATGTCGAGTTCATACACATAGACTTACATTGGCAGGATTCATGGATGGTCCTGTGTAACTCGAACCAAGAACGACCAAAGTTACAGTAGCCATAGCAAGCAACCATGTCTTCACCAATGTGCCACCTGGAACCTTAACGGCAATTATTAGAACAACTAAACTTATAAGAAAAGTCAACACCCCTTCGGCCATAGCTGCGGTATGCAAGTCCACTTTAATTAATGGCCCTACGAGCATATTTTTATACTGACTCAGCATCACTTCTGAAATTGCCAAAGCACCACCAACAGAACCAACAACCTGTGGAATGACAAAATAATATGTTTTATAATGTTTTAGCATGAAAAGAATGGTGTGGCTTTTGATAATCATATCTCTCATAACTACGCTTTCTTGTCACTTCTTGGGTCACCTTAGTGACTTAGATGAGCTAGTTCATATTAGTAGAACTTTTCGAAATTCTATCTATAAACACGATAAACCAATAGTTCATATTAGTACAACTTTTCGAACTTCTATCTATAACTTTTCGAAATTCTATCTAATGCTCCAATGAGCTGCACTTATATAATTCTGAAAAGTTCAAAGACTCCTAGTTAATCCTGTAAGTTTGTTAAAAGATTTGTACTTATTCAACAAGAAGTGATTGACTAGAGGCCATATTTTGACAACTTGTTTAATGATGACGTAGTGAAAGATTGTAAATATAAATATTCATCCAGGTACTGTTAATCAAGAGTTCGTGAGTAGATTCCTGAAGGGAAAAGTTAGGATGATTCTGAAGAAGATGAGAAGGGAGAAAGCGGTAGTGACGGATGACATACCTATCGAGGTTTGGAGGTGCCTAAGAGTCAAAGGTGTCGAAGGGTTGACACCACTGTTCAACAAGATATAGAGAAGTAACAAGATGCTGTTGGAGTGGAGCAAACGCACTTTGGTTCGTGGTGTATATGAACAAAGAAGATGTTCAGGAATAGGCTGTAACACCCCTTACTTTTTGAGAATTTATCTAATTTGGGTGTTACTAATTATATTGAATTTAGGATTTTACGATTTATTTTTGGGAATTGATATAGTGATTTTCGGATTTTAAAAGGGTGTATATTTGTTTTGTTAGCCATTAGTGATGTCGGTTATGTAATAGATCATACCATTAAGATAGTGTTTGGAAACTAGATATTGAGAATTTGTAATCATTTCAAATCCATCATTTGCGAATGCGGATTTTAAATATAAATCCGATGTTTGGGAAAACTCATATTTCGAATTCTAGAATTTGAAATCCAAATTCCTTGTTTGGAAACACAAAGAATTTTGAATTCCAAATTTATTTTTTACAATTAAATCTAATTTGATGGTTAATTTAACATTAAAAATTGAAAATAAACAAAAATAAAAACCAACCCCTCCTTTTTTCTCTCTCCACCGTCCTACCACTCTCAACCACCTCTGCCCGTCAGCCTCCATCTCCGCCGCCACTGCTCACCGGAACTAGACCCTCACCGTCGGATGGCCACCAAGGTAGGCAGGGATGTGGGTTTATTGTGGGAGGAGGAGAGGAGTGAGAGAGGATGAATAAGGAGGAAGGGAAGGGGGAGAAGGTCAAGGGGGCGCGCGAAGGGGTGGTGACGCGACGACCGCGTTGACGGAGTGAGGCGGTGAGGCGACGGCGTGGTCTCTAATGGTGGCGCCGGTGCGGTGGTCGATGAATTTCTGGGCAACGGTGGCGGCGAACTGGAGGCAGAATTGGGTAGGGGAGGGAGGAGAGAGAAAATGGGGAAGTTTTAGTTGAAAAAATAAAGCTTGGATTTGGAAATGACATGTTTTTTGGTGTCATTTGATTTTCAACTAATTTGATTTCAATCAAATTCCTAAGGATTTGATACAAATCCAAATTCTCAAATTCTTGTGTTCCCAAACATGGGATTTGAGTCAAATTTGGATTTGAAAATCAAATCCATGTTCTCAAACACTACCTTAGAGCTTTTGAGTTCACGTAAGAAACACAAACGTGATTGACGGAAAAGACTTTGCCCGTCGAGTAAAACCTCGTTTTACTCGATGGCATCATCTAATCCGCGAATATTCAAGTAATCAAACTAGTGGGAAACGAGACCTCAAAAAAAAAAAAAAAAAAAAAAACAGTAGGAAATGAGGGTAAGTGAGATGCAGGTACAGAAAAAAGGTTTGAAATGAATCAGCAGCAATGACAACTCCAGATGGGTAACTAAAAGGGAAACAACAGGAAGAACATTACCTGGGATTCCACCAGGAATGTTTGAAACCATGGCTTTTTAGTGCAGACAAGAAACAAAAAGTGCTGCTTGACAAAAAGTCAGACAGCTGAGCACAACTGTGCAGTCAGAATAAAGCCAAATCTGACAACTCAGGTTTCCATCTTCATTAATCTAATCAAACAAAACCTTTATTTCTTCACCTAACATGTCTTCTTCAACAAGTTTTACAGCATGGCATGACTGAGATTGATTGTGATTCAAATGCCCATAAAAGGAAAGAAACAAATCGGATCGTTCAACTCTATGGGATCCTGATCCGATGCGAGGTAGCGAAAATAATGACAGTTCACAGCAATCTTTAACAGTAATGGTGGTAATAGTGATAGTAATAATAATAATAAGAAGAAGAATACTTTCTGTCATCACTACCAAAAATTTGCTTACACAAGAATGAAGAAATGAAGCTGTACACTAATATGCAGATTTCGCGGTGGATATGCAAGAATGCAACAAGAAGATGATGATGAATAATGAACAACTATACTTGAGAGCATGTAGTAGCTTATTTTGAAAGAATCTATCCTATTGATGCTTGTGATCAACGGGTTTGTCCCTACTGTCGAGCAGGGAAGGGGAGCATTGACAGCGGATGCTGTGAGTTGAGCAAATGATGTTATAGGGAGGTGGCCATACCATCAGAACTCCAGGTGGAAATGGAGGCGGAGGGAGAATAATCAAGCTCGGGGCAAGGCTTGGGAAAGACACTCTTGGAGGAACCGATGACATTGGAGCACGACCAAGTAGTAGTCGAAATTGAATTGAGAGACAAGGAGATATCTGAGAGGGTGAACTCAAAAGGAGATCCCTCGATGCCAGAGAAGCTACCAGCAACTGTTATATTAACCCCAACCACGTTACTCAATGTGATTCGTTCCAAAGCTGGGAGGGCGCTTGGGTCATATTCTTCGTCTGGATGATTGGTCCATTGACCACTAGCATTGAACGCAGTGTGAGTATTTTCCATCAAAATGTCAGAGACCGTAATGTCCTTTATGTAGCCACCCCTGCCTACGGCTGTTCTGAACTCAATGCCGGAGAGGGAGTTGTTTATATGAAGTTGCTCAACTAGAACATGAGAAATGCCACCAGACATCTGGCTGCCGAATGATATGGCAGAACCTGTTGATGCTTGAAGTTGGACATGTTTTATCTGTACATAAGTAGTAGGCTTGTCATAGGCAATGCCGTATTCATCCCACCCACTTTTTAGCGATATGGCATCATAACCCATGCTTATGTTGCTGTTCTCTATGCAAATGTGATCTGAAGAGTCTGAAAGCACAGTGTTGAAATCAGATCAGGATACATACTGCTGTATCAGAAATATGTAAATAAACTTTTTGATCAGTAAGCAAAGAAAAGTCACATAATAGAGAAGAAATCGTGATTCAGAATGCAAAATGGGTGTCCGACCCTTATTTTATACTGCCCAATTGAAGCCTATGCTGGAAGTTCAGGTATAAGTAAGCTTACAACCTGTTTAGCAAATAGCAACTCTTCATTTATCTTTGGGAACATGGTGTATGAATAGACTTGAAAGCGTTTAGGATTCAGAAAGAATTTCTAACGGCCCCCTCGGTCCCAAACCAGCCAAAAGTCAAGCTTAATATGGAGTGACCACCGCACAAGCAGTGAATGAGTCAAAGGATTGCATTGGACTACCACATTTCGTAAGATGTAAATTAGGTGGTCAGACTGGTGCAGAGAACTTGTGGGATTTATCTAAGCACAAAAAAAGTAAAGAGTATATTCTGCTCATTCAAATTCATATGCTTTATAGATCATCATAGGTTCTTGAGAAACAAGGAAAACCATTGATTAAATAAAGTTCCACATAAGTAGATAAATCATACGGAAACAAGGTTCAGAATCTCACCTGGGACTATCCCAACTGTGTGCGGAGATGATGCAGGAGCGAAAGCTGAAATGTTTTGTACTAGCACGCGGCTGCAATGAATTGAATTATATGTTAAAACTTTCAATATTCCTAGTAGAAAATATAGAAGGGAAAATGTTAGTTTGGACCAAGATACCTGCAATAGACAGGGCGTATGTTATACGCAGGTGCATTCAAAAACGTCAAGTTTGAAACCACAACACCAACGGAATCCACAATCTCTATTAGATGCGGACGACTGTGATTCAATGTATGGGAGAGATAGGCATCCCACCAAAATGATCCTTGGCCATCAATAGTTCCATTGTTGCCTAGTCCACAATGCAGACAATCAGACACGCAAATCAAAGTCAGAAAGCGTTCCAGAGCCGGTCAATCACAAAGATGAAAAAGTAGAACAAGGCAGAAGTAATCACCTGTTATTACGACATCACGCAGTTTGTATCCATTTACCAAGCTCCGGTATCTACTTCCCGGAACCTCAAACCCACGGCCATATGAAGGCAAAGGGTCAGCAACTCCCCAATGGGTTGGATCCTGCACATGTTAGGGCTATTAGTTAGTGGTGGTGAAACAGGTGAACAATATGAGTGAGATGATAACTTTTTCATTTCATCTTCCATCCAGTTCATCAGTTTTCACTATCCCCGACTCAGCAGGAACTACGAATTGGATGACTTCCACACACAGGTTCATAACGCCCTCTCCAATCAAGTAGTTTACTCCTATATTCTACCTAGGTAATGCCAATTAAACTTCATGCGACCCAAAGTCGAATATCAACATGAACATTGCATAGCCTAGGCTAAAGATGAAAACTTTCCAGCTACACTGATGTCAAAGAGTAAAAAATTGAACCTGCGATCCAAGGATAACAGCATCCTTCTCCAAGAAAAGCGTGAGGTGGTTTGTAAGATTGAAACTCCCGGTAAGCCACTTTCCAGGTGGCACATACAATTGGGCGCCACCTTTGTCTGCAAATGAGTTGAGATAGAAAATGGCATTTTGAAAGGCACCGGTGTTCACGGTTTTCCCATCCCCAACAGCACCAAACTCCACAATCGATACACTGTGAGGTCTAGGATTCAATTCCGGCTTGTTTTTGCATTGTTCCTCGTTCTCTTCCCCGATAACTTCAGCTGCATTGCCAAGTACAAAGAGCAGAAGCAATGCCACCTACAAGAGACAGAAAACGCGCATACATTACATCAACCATAATTGCATAAGAAGAGTAATAATTCCACTAAAAACAATAACACCCTGATATGACTAGCAATGGGATGTGAACACAGAAACTGAGCAGTAAATTGAAAGCAACTCGATCAAAAGGTTGGATCTTTGAGCCAAAATCGGACCGAAAAAGAGACATAGAAGCTCAGACAAACCTACAACCACAAAGATTTTGAAAATACATTTCCAAAAGTTGAGTAAAATGAATCTAGTTGCTTCAATACTATTTATGGACAAGACAAACTGCAGACTGCAAAGCTTGATCTAGAAGTCATTTCAGACTACATTATTCCAGAAATTCAATCATAAAAAGGAATGATTAGCAGCAAACATCAGCAAACAAGCACAGCAATCAACTACAACAATTCTCAGCACAGCAGAAGACACAATCAGCAGATTTCCACTGAACAAAAACACAGGAAATCTGCAACAGTTGAGCAAAATTCTGCTCAAACAGCAAGAAAACAATCAAAATTAACACAAGATCTACTCCAACTACCAAATTCAGAAAATACCCAGATCATGAAATCTGCTGATCAACACTAAAACCACACCACAAATCAAATCAAAACTAGTGGAGGAGAGAGAAAATTTTCAAAATTGAACAAATTCAAACAAAAAAACATACTTACTAGCATCTTCATGTGGTCAGAGCTTCTGCAGGAAGATTGTGCAGTGCAGTAGTAGAAGAGAGAAAAAGATGGAGAAAATGTAGAGAGATAGAGAGAGGAGAGAGAGAGTGAAACAACCTCCCTAAAAACAGACAACAACAGACACAGACCCAATGACCTAACAACAAAAACAACAAACACCCAGCAATTAAAATTGAAAATCTTGCAAAATTTAAAAAAAAAAAATTATTTTATAAAATTTTAAAAAATACCCTTCAAAAAATAACAAAAATAATTCATAAAAATTGGCCCAGGCTCAAATTATAAACATCAAAATCAAATCTTTTTTTATATATTTTCTGTCCCCTCTCTCTGTCTCTCTCTCTTCTCCCACCACACTATGATTATGATTATTATGGTTTATTTATAATTATATAAATAATGTTGATTATGTAAACGACAAAATAATAAATGGGGTAATAATAATAATAATCAAAATGAAAATGAAAATGAAGGAAAAGAAGAAGAATTAAATCAATTAAATTGAATTGGGGGAAAATTATAAAAGATGATGAATTTAGGGAAAATTAGCAAATGACAGCTTATATTAGCACAAGTATGATCAAAAATCTTGGAAAAACAACAACTTTGGAAAGCTTGCAATAGAATAACAAGGAATTAAATTAATGTTGCAAAAAAAAGATTATGAAAAACTATATATTAGGGGAAAAAATTATGAAGGACCCATTAAAAAAAATAATTACTTAAGCAGTAATTACAGCCCTGAAAAACGCTTGTTTTAGCCGACAAAATTCTAAGTAACGGCCCCCTCTCTCTCTCTCTCTCTCTCTCTCTCCCTCTCCTCTCATGCAGAGTAGAGTGAGTAGTGTGGAGTAGAGTGAGAATGACGAGGTTTCGTGAAGAAACAAGATGAATTTAACGTACATATTTACTACAGTTTCTTGTCTGTTAATTTCTTAAAGAAAATCGCAAGTGGTTAATGGTTCGATTATCGACTTTTAATTTGGGAATCGGGATCGTAATTCGTAAGTGTTCTCGTGCCTTAACAAATTGTTAATGGTCATTGGTTCGATGATCTACTCGTGGTCTTAGCTTGGCAGTGGTGATCATAAATTTGTAAGCGTTCTTGTCAGCTTAAACGAGTGACCAATGGTTTGATTTTCGACTCTCAACTTGGAAATGGAGCAGTGGCGGGGAGGATTGAAAGTTGTATTGGACCGAAACTTGGTTTATCGAAGTTGGTGTGGACCAAAACTACGATTTACCAAATTTTAACTAGTTTTATACTCCGTAGTAAATATACACTAAAAATTTGACTTTGCTCCATAAATGGAACTATGGAAGGATAGCCAATATTATGACGGGTTCGTTCAACTCTCGCTAAAATTGTTTTTAGACTTAATGTGCACATAGCACGTGTATGGTACGTGTGACGGTGTGAGATACTCCTGATCAAAACTTAGCACAACATTTTTATTTACAAAAATAGAAGAGAAAAGGTTGGTTGATTAGCAATTTAGCATAGGGGAAGTGAAAGATCATGTGATGTATAGCGTACTGTGTAATGTACACGCGGCAATACTTGAGTAATGTACTCCGCGCCATAAATAGGCTCTACTCCTTGGGAGTAATTGTTTTGCAAAATACATGTGTTTTTTTTTCTCTTTAATTCATAAAAAAAAAATTGAGAACATGCAGAAATGTTTCTAAACTTAAAAATGAGTGAATTTCTCCTTAAACTTGGAGTTTGGGAGTTCAAACCGTACTAGTTAGTGTAGTTACTACGGAATGATAATATGCCGATGGACTTCCTACTCATTATGATAACTACCATTCTCAATGCTCCATTGTTTGTTTGTTACTATTTTTTATACAAGGGAGCCAAATAGCCAATGTTTCGAGAGTGGTGATATAAGATTTTGAATATGGCCTTATGGGATAACTTGAAACACGTTGACTTCCTAATCACTATAGATCAACTTTTATTCTCAATGCTCCATTATTTGTTAATACTCAGTATGACCGTATGTGATATTTGTAGGGTGCAAATTATATTTTACATTTTCTTGGTAATTGGATGACTAATAATGCTTTTTTTTTTTACGAGTTGATTATAATTAGATTAAGTTATTTTAGTGAGTGCTATTGCTTTGTGCTCCGTACTATATATTTTACAGCGGCTTTACTAATGTAGCAAAACATGACATGAGATTACTATGAAGTCACAGCAACTTAACATACACTACTCATCACATTAAAAGAAACGCACAACAAAAAATGAATCATGATCAATTGTGTGATTATTATCTATGACTATCAATAGAATTCATTTGGCCATATCGCAATTAGTGCACTTAAATCTATTTCAATTCCAATAGTGCAATAGTACACTCTCACAATAATTGTGTAATAGTGCAACAATAGTACAAATCAAATTAAAGTTGTTCCTCGCCAACCATTAGCTAGAATCTTGT
Source organism: Spergularia azorica (assembly GCA_038382645.1). Classification (NCBI taxonomy): domain Eukaryota; kingdom Viridiplantae; phylum Streptophyta; class Magnoliopsida; order Caryophyllales; family Caryophyllaceae; genus Spergularia; species Spergularia azorica. The sequence continues at coordinate 3,491,014 of JBBYHQ010000016.1, forward strand.
TTTAAAGAACCATTAGCTAGATCTCCAATAAGCACCATGACATTAGCAAATATCAATTGGCATATAGACCCGTACATTATATTACACATTTTTTTAAGGCAATTTCTCATAAACCTTAACATTGGTGTATTATTCTCATCAGAATTCTACATTCAACCGGCTGACTACTCTTATTCAATCTCGTGTCAACTCGATCAAACGTCCGAGAATGTTGGTGACTTAGTCCAAGGAGTGGTTGATGAAACGAACAAAAGAAGAGCCAAGGGAGTAGGATATATAGAGAGTGAGTATATGTAGTACAAATGGAGAGCGAGAGATAGGCGGAGGAAGGTGCATGGGGTGTCGAGTCCGCATGTGGCTTGACAGGGTAGATTGGGCATACCTGATGGGTCCCACTCCAACCTCTCCAATCATTGAGTACAAAAGAGGTGCTACTGTGCTAGCCTGGCTTTGACAGCTCTGCACCAAGGTCTCTCTCACTCTTCAGTTCAAGGTTAATAAGCTCGCAGATCCTGTGGAGTTGAAAAGTAACACGATTAGCGGTGATATAGGCTAAATAATTAGTGTCAGTGGTAATTTAATCGTTCTTTTAGTAAGGGTAAAATGGATGTGTACAATCGTGAACACATCATATGTACTTTCATACTTTCATGGTAAATAGCGTTCGGTATATATTTTTTTCAAGTTAAAAAATTCTACGAACTCTAGAGAGAGAAAATCAACGATTAGTTCATTTTATTTTCTATTTCACTACGATACTTCTCTATATGTCGAGGACAAAATAATCAATCATCCTCGAGTTCCTCCTAAAAAAAATCGAGTTGTGACGTAGGACCATTATAGTATCCACCATGGTATTCTTCATTTGAATGATATTGGTGCTAAATTTTATTCTTGCACCTGTCCTTTAACATGGGAGTATACTCCGTATCTAGCAAACGATATGGAGTAAATTCCATCCTTTAATTCAATAAAAATTGAAAAAACGGTCAATAACCTAGCTATATTAATTATTAGTTCCATCTTAAACAATGAGGTGTGGTCCACTTTGATCATGGACTCATCACTCATGGAGTAAATCACCACCTCCATGGTAAATAAATAGAACATATAAAACGAATATTTTACTTCTTCATATTTTTAGATCGTTGATGTCTGATTTGATCATCCGATAAAAAGTTTAGACAACATGTAAACAAATTAGTAACAGAAAAGAGCATCACTGTCGATTTAGAAGAACTTGGTTTTCCCCATCGTGAAAGAATGAAAGTTACGTACTACTGTACAACTCCGTATTTTATAAGAAACGAGAACTTAATTACCTGTACGAGAAATTCACTATACTTCTGACTACCGTACAATCATATTAATCATCATAAATAAATTTCGAAAGTATATTTCGCTTTTTTAATACCGAGTTCTCTACATTTTACTAAAACGTAAAATTTAAATTTCCCGTCTTGTTCATCTCACAACGAGAACTCGACAACTCGACATAACACACTCCAAACACCCAAGTCCAAGTCCAAAGTCCAAAGTCCATTTCCAAACACACACTTCACGGCCTACTGTTGTCGAGCCAACCCGACCCGTAACACTAAACGGCATGACTAATAACAGGATCCGAATGACAGGATCCGATTTGACCTAATGGGTCAAGCCAACACTCAGTCGACTTGAATACCCAAAAAACCAGAGCAGCAACCATCCTCTTTCAGCAAAACCCTCACAAAACCCCGAAACAAACAACAAAGAGCTTCTTCAACACTCCATCAATGGCGCCGAAAGACGTAAACTTGAAGTCAAAGAAAAGGAAAAGACCTGCTGCTGATAACAAACCCGACAAAACATCTGATGAGTTGAAGAAGAAATCTAAACAAATTAAACCCGATTCTTCGAAAAAGAAGAAATCTGATGTTCCAGTCAAAGTTGATAAGCATTTTACCAAAAAAGAGGTGTGTAACTCTGTCAAAGATTTGAGCTTTTTGATTAATTTTATGTTTTTTATGTGTTTTTTAGGGTTTTGTTGAATTTACTTGTTATAATTTTGGTGGGTATGTTTGAAACAGCTTGGATTATTAGCTTCTGGTTGAAGTTTGATGTTGTATGAATTTGGGGCAATTTGAATTAATTTTGTTTTGTTGGGTATATTTTGGATTGCTAGGGTTTTGAACATTTTTGGTGTTTCATTTTGTTGTTGGGTGTGTTTGGAAGTGTAAGGATTACGCTAGAAATGTGACTGGGCATCCCTAATTCCATATGTTATTATGAAATTGATTGAATGTTATGTTACTTTGAGGCTAGGTTGAAGTAAGTTAGTTGTGCTGAGTTGGTTTTGAAATGATAAAGTTTTAACTCTTTTGGTGTGAATTTGAACTATATTAGTTTGTGATTGTGTTGTCAAGTTCGTTTGTTGAGTATTATGGTTCATGTTGGCCGACCGCGAGTCGTTTTGTAGCTAAGGTTTGTGTTGTTGTGTGAAAAGTTTTGTTGTTGTTGGTCTGTTGTAGGTTAATTTTAGAACATTTGCTATGTATGAATAGTAATGTGGGTTTGTAATGTTATGTAGGATTCTGGTGTTGGCCTTGTATGTGAATCTCGATTCTCGAATTCTATTCTGTTTCGTTCTTTGCTGGTTTGGAGTGAATTGTATCATTCTAAATCAAATGTATGAATTTTTTCAGCCGAAGAAGGAATCAGGGAAAGAAAAGTTCAGTAAACACTCCTGTCCCAAACCCAAGTCCTTTGAGAAGAAGCCAGATTTTGCAGCTAAGGATGATAAGTCGAAGAAAGAGATGCGTCTGATTGCCAAGGTTTGAACTTTTTGATAAATATTTCATCTCATGTTGGATTGTGGTTATTTTAAAGTAAGTCAGTTTCTGTGGCGATGTTTGGAACTGCAATTTCTCTTATTTTCGGGTTATCGTAAGTTTTTATATCTACTCTTTAGTAGGTGATTTTGAACCCCTCTTATTCTAGTGGGGCGTGTTTGAAATGTAGATGTATGATTTTAATGTTCTTGTGTGCTTTTGCTTCAGGAGCGGACAGAGGCCAGGAAGAAGAGGAGAAAGCCACATTTCACACTCGAGCAGGTGAGATTGTGTTCTCTTAATTTATATGTTTTTGGTATCAGTCTGTTTACTGTCACATATGTTAAAATGAATTAATGAAATGGGTATCTCTCCAATGATGTGTTTTTGTGGACTGCTGTATCAAATAGATGTTGAAAAATAAATTTGTCAATCGGGTTCGTATCAGGGCCGGGTTCTCATTGTTTCTTACCTGAATGTTTCAAGCTAATTCGATTTAGTTGTAGTAGAGAAAATTGTCATCTTTTCCTCAATTTTGAAATCACAACTGAAATTCAGTTAAAAGAAGAAATCATCAAACTGCGCACATCCAAGTAGAAACAGTTGGCCAAAATACAAGTAACTGTAGAACCTCCCCCCCCCCTCGCCGGCGAAAGAGGCAAGCTCAACAAGCAAGAAAAAAAGAATACTAATAAGCTTTCTTTCTTTCCGCAATAGTCTTCTTGGGGCTCCTTTTCCCCTTGGCAGATGAAGAGGAAGGTTCCCCACTTAAGGAGGGGGATGTTCTCGATGGGGGACACCTTCACCACCCTAGTCTAATGTCTTCTCGAAAATCGCTTTCGTTTTCATTTCTTTTTGGCGAAGGGTAGGACTTGCCGTTCCCTGCTTATGTATATCTCATCTGCCGTAAATTTGAATGTTATATCTTAGTCACAAGATTAGTTGTAGTGCTGATATGATATTATGATCATAAAGGTAGTGTTCAAAACAATCGTTCATTTTATATTTATTCAGAATAATTTCTAGTTGACGGATAGACTGGTTAAGGGAAATTCAAATTGTGTAAAATGCTCCTTCCCGGTCAAAGTTTTTCTTTCCGCTAATTACTGTCTTTGAGATGGTGTTTCATTTAAAAGTTATTCTTTCATTGGAGAACGGACGCTTGTTTTTATCATATCAGTGCTGCAGCTAGCTGCAATGGCTTTTGGCTGACCTTTGTCAATACGTTATAGGAGCTTTCACTATTATGGGAGAAGATGAGGCGTCGTAATATACCTAAAGTAGAGAGATCAAAGTATGTTTCTGACAACAAGCTCATCTGAGGCTCTCAAGTTCTGATTTATGTTTGCTAATTTGTTTGCCAATTTCGGTTAGGTTTGTAACTGAAGCACTGCAAAAAATGAAGGGCAAGATTCCAGAGATTGCCAGCTCTCATATCTCATCGCGTGTTTTGCAGGTGATGCACTCTCTTGTTCACACGTCTTGAGTGATTTATGTCATACTTCTTATTCGATATAGCTCTTGACACTGGAAATCTTGTTTTTTTTTTTTTTTTTTTTTCTGTGGTAGTCATGTGTTAAATACTGCTCAGATGCTGAGAGGGATGTTGTGTATGAGGAGCTTCGTCCACATTTGCTCACTCTTTCTTTAAGTACCTATGCAATTCATTTGGTCACCAAGATGTTTGACAATGGTATTTCAATTGCTTCAACAAGACCTAAAGTTCAACGATAATCTTTTTTGCATTCCTTTTACTGACCAAAGTTTTTATCTAATGTGTTACAGCCTCTAAATCTCAGCTGCCTGGTCTAATCTCACTGCTTCATGGGCATGTTGCTAGACTTTTGAAACATGTTGTTGGATCGATTGGTACGTTGATGAACCAAAAAATTTTTTATTCTGTGCTCTAGATGCTTTTCTGTAATTTTCCTATCCCATCAAGCAGAATCTTACGCTTACAAAACTAGTCAGTTTTAAAACAACCAAGATGGTATACGCATGGCGTCAAAGGATTTAATATGTGATGCTACCACAGATATAGGGAAAACCCTTTGTTGAGTGTTTTACTGACATAAATCGTTTTTGGTTCTCTGATTTAGTCAGCTAAGCATTATTATATCATGCATATTGGCTGTGTTGCTAGTGGTAACTGGCAGACGGTGAAGACTGTTTTGTCTTTTGCTTGATCCGAATATTTCCAATTATTTGGTAGTTGATTGCTATAATTGTTGCTTTATTTTTCTTTTCAGTGGTTGAGCATGCTTATCAGATGGGAAATGCAACTCAAAAACGTGAACTTCTGACGGAGCTGTATTCAAAGGAGCTGCAGTTGTTCAAGGACTTGGCAAACATGAAGGAGACGGGGTGAGTTTCAATCTGGCATAGACAATCATGATTGGCCTGTTGGTTGTATGTGATGGTTTCGGACTTCCATGCACACTCGTTTATACCTAAGTGCTATATGCAATTCAATTTTCATTTCGAATAAAAATTCAACAGATTAATTTTTTTAGGAGAATGTTTAAACTGCAATTGGATGATTATCATTGCCAAGAAATTCCTGGACTAAATGGAGCAATTGAATCTATTAAATCATTTGCACATTCGAAGAGTTGATATAACTTTTATTTGTTTAAATGTGTGATGACATAGTGAGTAGTTACTCTAATATCCGAGGCCCTTAAGGTTTCATGCGCGATTTGATCATGTTGGCGTCTTTGGCCTGGGTTCCTTTGATCATATATGCATAATGACTGGCTCACAGATTGGATAAACAAAGGGTGCTATGTGAAAAATGAGCCTAGTTTGGAGACGTTGACATTGATTGTAATGTGGTTGCATTATATGAATTTTAACCTATGCATAAGAAATTTATATTATTTACATATGTTCTATGTCCTACAGGATAGTGGACATTATATCTAAACTAGGCCTGAAAACCTCAACTGTTCGTCGTCATATGACTTCTGTTCTCCAAACAATCTGGGAGAAGGGAATTGTGGATCATTCCATTGTCCACAAAGCTTTAATCGAGTACTTGTGTATCGCTGATAAGGTATTTTCCTGGTTTAGTTCACCTTTATTGTTGAGCTTTATGCCTGTGCTTCTTTGATCATTACACGCATTTTGTCTGTCTGTGGTCTACTCCCGGAGTGTGATATCCATGTTCTCTTATTTCTTGTCTTGGCTTCTTTCTAATCAAGCTTGTGTAGATGTCTGCAGAGGAGGTTGTAAAACAGTTGTCTGGACCACTCATTGTTCGGATTATTCATACTAGGGATGGGTCAAGACTCGGGATGCTTTGTGTCAAGCATGGTAGTGCTAAGGTTTGTTGACTTTATTGTTATAATTGATTTGAGAGATTATGTGATTCAGAAACCATAGGTGTTTGACCCCTACTAACAATCATGCACCTGGATTTTTGTTTGTATCGTTGTAGGAAAGGAAGAAACTAGTAAAGGCAATGAAGGAGCACGTGGTCAAAATTGCCCATGATAGTTGTGGAAGCTTGGTATGCACTTTCTAGTAATATTAGGCCTTGTCTAGATTGCTTAATTCTTTTGTCAATGAATGAATTAGTGGAGCCTTTTTGAGTTTTTGGTGTTGTAAGCAAACTTAGCTAACTGATCCTTTCATGACTCCACCATTAACTTTCCAAAGTCCATATAAGGGAGCATGGAACATGTATTTTCTTATGTATCTTATATGCCTTTTGGTATGAATTATAAGTATGGGTTTAGTACTAAATTTTTTACTTGAAAATAGGTTTTTTCGGGTTAGCTGCTTGCAATAGCATAGCAGTTTTACGACGCCTGTGCATGACAAAGAAAATTATTTTCTCCTTGGGGAAAATCATTCTAGAGTTAGATTAGTAGCCATTCCTGGTTCAGTTGCTTGCTTTAATGAAAATTACTGTGGAATTGTGATTTGTTTTCCAATTGAGGTCCATAATCTGAACTTTTTTCAGGTGTTAGTCTCTGTTCTGTCTACTGTTGATGATACAAAACTAGTTTCCAAGGTTTGTCCTTTTTTCTTTCTCAACTAGTTTGTGGAAATTTCTATTTCAAAGTCAGTAGACCAAGGTTTGGAGGCTACCTTTGATTTACTTTTGCCATGCTTCATGTCGAGCAGGTCATCATTCGTGAGCTACAGTCAAACTTGAAGGATATTATTTTGGACAAGGTACTCCCGTGTTAATTGGCAGTATTTTTTTTTTTTGTATTCTTTCTGTGATACTTAATCCTTTGTTCGAGTATGACCCTGCCCTCTTAGAACTGAGACATAGGTGGATCAATTGCTTCTATGATTATTGCTGACATTATCCAGCTATCACTTCTCACAGTAACAGTTCCAAATCAATTTTGGACAAACTTATTCTTGACGTTGTCCAACTAAGCCGATCATAACATTTCTCACGCTGTTTGGTGATACAGAGTGCAAGGCGTCCAATTTTACAACTGCTGCAACCAAATTGTCAGCGTTATCTTAGTCCTGAGGACTTGGGCTGTCTAAGTGCTTCAATTCCTTCTATCTGCTCAAAGGTAATTCTAATGGTGAGCTTCTTATTGGTTTCAGTTGCATTTGGCTTGTGTGTTTAGTAATGATTCCTCTCAAAAAATTTCAACAGGCTGAGAAATCTTCAAATGAAGATGGGGATGAACCAGCTGATTCTGCAGACAATAAAGAAGATGATATGCAGGAAGCTAAGCACGATACTGAATCACCTACTGGAGTGGAGGATGAAAGTATGGAACTTGAAGAAGATACCCAGGCCGAGGGAGGTAAAAAGGATCCTTTTGTACGGAGACAGGAATTGCTGGTGAACAGCGGGCTTGCTGAGGTTTGTCATCTTGTTTGATTTTGAAAAATTTGATCTCACTTTTGTGCATTACCTATTTACCACATTTGCGCTGCATATAGGGAGTAGATCTATCTCCCAGTTTCTTTCTGCTCTCTGTTTCCAACTTACATCATACCTCTTCTTGTTTCCCTTGGGATATGGATTCTATCTCTGGAAGTTTCTGAAACCTACATGCTTGCTTTGTGAAATGAACTTAAGAGATTATTGCTGATGCATCTTGCAGGCTCTTGTTGACGCTTGCATTGAAAAGGCAGAAGAATTGCTCAAGTCAAATATTGGAAAAGATGTCCTGTACGAGGTAATTTAGTTGATGACTTCTGTGTCATTTCATGAAAATGCACATCTCTTAATCAGGGTCATTAGGAGAGGAGACTCAAAGTAAATTTTTGTCCCTTATGCAGGTTGCAACGGGTGGTGCTGATGGAATTCTACACCCAACTTTGGACGCCAAGTTGACTAGCTTGTATGAGAAGATAGCAGATCTTGCGGCTGAGCCTAAGTCCGGGGATTCGGAGCACATTCTTGAAAACTTTCACTCCAGCAGAACCATCAGAAAGCTCGTCTTGGAGTGCCCGAGCTTTGCTACCATTCTATGGAGTAAAGCACTCCAAGGGAAATGCAAAGTTTTGGCCCAAGGGCACAGGTACTTAATTATTAAGCTGCTGCTGAGAACATTCTTCCTTTTTTCTCTTAATTATATATTCACATCGGAATCAAAATTGACACTGTTATTTTGGCCGGAGTACAGTTCTAAGGTAGTTGCAGCATATGTCGAATCATCAGACTCGAATGTCCGGGAGCTAACAAAGAAAGAGTTGCAGCCACTAGTAGATGGTGAAGTTCTTAAGATCCCTGTCAAACCCGCAGAAAAGTAGTTTGACATTTGAGTGTAGAGGAGCAATGTCAAAGAGATGTATCTTCCAGAATACACCACAACCTATTTCAGTTACCCTGGAAGCTTGTCTGTTAAGTGTTCCTACTTGATATGCTTAGACTTCTACATATGTCTACTTGTATTTTTGTCCGTTGTATTCTGAACAAACTTAGCTATGATCTTGGTCGTAGTAAAGAAATTTTGTATCTCAGTCATTACTATGAAGGTATAATCAAATTTTTACTAAACTTTTCCTTGCATACTGTACTATGTTTATTTACATTAGTAAACCTTGTGATTCAATCTAGTTTTCCCTGCATCCTAAAGGACGCAGTTATTTTACACACCCGTTTAAACTGGGGAGGACGTGTTTCTGGACCCTTCCCATCTATGTATGAATATCTGAGCCGTGCTTCCCTCGACTTCAATCTGCAAATGCTTGTATGCTTGATACAAACACGAAAGTGTGTTTTCCAGAATGATGGAGCTTAAGATCAAGAATTCAAGATCTGTCAGGAATTTTTCTACTTTTTTGCAGCTAAAGGCATGATCACAGAAATGTACCGGAATTCTGAATCAATTCTTATAATGTGGCGTCTCTAGAAACTGTAAGAACTAAGAACACTCTTTAAGAACTGACGCACGCAGAGTTAATGTTCAGGTTCCTGTAATTTGTTCTGAGCTCGAAAATGGGGTTTTCACACCTGCTGTTTCGCTGATCATAGTTCAAAGCCATATGTTCTTTTTGTACAGTCCAGGGATTTGCAGCATTCTTGTACGAAAACTGCTGATTTCTTCTGTGAGGGTAGCCTGTGTTTGTATACCTTGATGGATCGAAAACAGGATACTCGTTTTTTGGAGCTCGGTTAAGTCTCATGCAGCTCTCTATTACCCTGGCTTCCTCTTTTAGCTGCTCTCTCAAAGCCCTGAAATGCTGTTGTATTTCGTCAGTTCTCGAGTTCTTCCATGAGCTTGGTGAGCCAGCCTCGCGATTGACATTGTGAGAGCTACCAGAGGACGAAACAGTAGGGCTAGGTATCCGGTTGCACTCAGTACACTGGTTCCTCCACCTTTCTAAGTTGAATGAGCTTCTTCTTGAATCATCAGACAGACATTTGTATGCCTGTAGACATCAGTTTAGAGCTCAGATAAATATCAAAAGTTCAAATTCCAAATCTCAAATATGACATGTAATAGCATGTTGGTCGAAAATGGCAACACATAACTTCTTAATCGTCTTGTTGGACACGACACATGGAATACTTCGTTTTCAGGCCAACGACTCCAAAATCATACATAAGACACCCATGGGTGTGACACTTGACACTTGCTGCCGAGTTTGAGCAACATAGGATTTGATAAATACGAATATTACGTATATTGGTATATAATATGCTTTTACATCAATCACCATCTAATTAAGTGATCTCTATATATAGTTTGTGACTTTGTCTTTGCCGTGCAAAAAAGACAAAGAATTGACACTTAAAAGAACATAAAAAAAAACACACCACATCATCAAACTTCTGCATAGGTAAGCTGTGAGCATCTGAACATTTTCTATAATTTTCCTGATATAATTCCTCATCATTGAATAATTCAAATTGAATGATTCAAGGTCAACTACCACTCCTGTTCTTATCACTTGGTAAATTTTATTGCTCCATAAGGGATAAACTGTTTATTTCCAGCAATTATCTCGGAATCAAGTTTTTTACGTGTTACTTACCAAGAACATTTACCGGTTAAGAAGTCGCTCCATGAACACACGACAATATTCGATCTAAATTGTATAACAACATACTGCATTGATTAACCACAATTCAATGTTCGAGCATTTGTAACTGCTACTGAAATTTATGAAGAGTTAGTACACCTAATTACCTAAACCATACTGCATTATTATGATCTAATTAACTTTACTGTACATTTAACGTTCAAAATTTTTGTTAACTTGTGCCACATTGTGGGGTATCCCTAAATTTCAAGATCTTTGACAAATTTCCCAATGTGTAGAAGTTCGATAAGATTCTCTTTACAACAACACGTTCCATTTAAATCTGACGATAACTTACTTCGAGTACTCCCCGTAAATAACACCACAAGCTAAGATAACTTCATGTTCTCGAGCCTCAAACCGTATGTTTTCTTTCATCGAATAAAATTCATGGGGTATACAAATACGTAAAGCAAGGAAGAATAAAAACCTTGCTTAACGACAAATAATACTTTTGACCAAAACTTACCTGGGAAATGAGTTTGAAGGAAATTTCTGCCTTTGGATGCTTGTTCTTGTCTGGATGAAGCAACAAAGCTGATACAAACAACGACAACAAAGCCTTAGTCGCAAAAATTAAAAATCGACTAACATACATCTCAAACAACGCCCGTTAAACTCGTATTAATGAAAATAAATTACATTAAATCAATACATTCAATTTATTAACAAAAAATTAATGTATATACCAAGTTTACGGTATTGCTTCGTAATGGTAGCAATGCTTGCATCTTCTCCAACCTGTGACGATCAAAAGACCCATTAATCAAAACTTGAAGAAATGTACGTAACATAGACACGAGATGATCTAGGGTCGACTAATACGAATGAAAACGAGAAATAATAATCAAAGATGCTTACTTTAAGAATCAAATACCAATCGACGAATGAAGAAGATCGAGAGTTAATATGATTATTAATAACATGAATGCAAGAAGATTTATTATTATTACGAGAATTTTTGTAAATATTGTCAGTGTCAATGGCTAACTGAGATTTAATGTCGTGATTAGTGTGTGGTTCCTTATGCTTTACGACTCTAATCACCATTTTAATGGTGTAGAAATAATCATCAAATTTTGGAGAGAGAAAGAGAGATAGAGAGAGGTGGTGTATGTGGAACGGTTAAGAAAAACAAGGAAAGGGCATTTGAATGTTTTTGGAATTGGATTTGTTTAGTCATTTGGTGGGAAGCCATTATATAGCTTAGTAACAACATAAATAGTGGCACTTTAGTAATTATATGATATTATATTTATGGAATTCGATATGAATGAATAATCTCGTGTTAAAACAACTATTATTTCTGATTGTAACTACGATTCATTCGAGCTAGGCAAACAATGCGGTTCTTATATGTCCAAGATCCCAATTATTGCACCTGATTGGTGTGGTACACAGAATGGAACATAAAGGTGGGACAAATGATCTGGTTATTAGTTAAGCAAGTATAATCGTTACTCCAGTCCCGAGTCCCAAGCCCCTGATAATACATATTGTTCACTTGTACCAAGTATATTTCGGTTTGAATCTAACTTGATCGGGATTAGAGTTGGATATGATGAAAGTAATGAGTTAAGTTTTTGTCTTTTATAAAGTGGAGGAATTGCACATTAGACCATTAGTACACATTAGTTATTAGAAAATAGTGAAAACAGTGATGGATCACAGTAGAATTGCAGCTGAGCATAAGGTCTGGCACGAGGAAGATGGTGCAACTCGTAAATGCTTGTCGTCTTAGTACTTCTGCGACTGTTGCACTTTCTCGTGCATGAAACTTTGTCTGCTTTAATATTACGTTGCTTCCTTCAGTCAATGTGGTCACGAATTCACCAGGGGTCGGGTACTCGGGTTAAGTAGTAGTTAGACCGCGAATTTTGTGCATAGGATGCCCTTGTGTTTGAGAGTTTGAGCCTTAGTATAGGCAAACACCTTCGTGGATGAGATTGATCATGGACCGCTACAACAAACAGGGTCTGGTTTAGATGTAATTAAAACGAAACTCCGATAAACTAGATGAGTGATTAGAAAGTATTGTGGTCACAAAATCAAACTCATCTCTAATAGTGATTAGAAAGTGTCTAACTATTCAATGTCACGAATCTCTAATAGTGATTAGAAGAAAGTTGTTTGTAGGCATCTCGGCATGACCGATTTACCGTTGTTATGTAGGTAACCTTTTGTTTATTACATAGATAATCTGTTACTTGATACGAAAGTCGTTATTATATATTTGTTTTGTGTATATAATACTTTTTTTTTTTACTTATATTTTTGTAGAATAACCGTATCTTGTTGTTTTTTATTTATTAATTTTTATATGTGGATATTATTATTATCACTAAAATCAACAATAATTTTAAGTCATTTTGTCAATTATTTATTAAATTAATTACTATAATTAATTTTAAGACATTTTACCGTAACAATGACTCAGAATTGCTTGAGAATTACTCAAGGATGTTTCAATCCGTGCAACCAGCAGAAGCTTCAAACGGAAGAAACAAATTACTTTCCATCCTCGCCCCTAATTTAATTACACCTTTCTATCTCGAACTCATAAACCCTAATTAAACTATTATTTCCCCCAAAGCTCACCTAATTCCTCCCCAATTTCAATTCTTCACATCTCCAATGATCCCAATTCGATCGCATTCGATAAAACGTCGGTCCAATTTAACCTAGATTTTCGAAATGGCGACGGCGACGATGGCGACGGCCGCCGGCGCAGCGATTATATTGTACCTGCTGATTAAACGGTCGTCGGAAGAAGAAGGCGGCGATCGCGCCGCCGGAGAAGCCGTATCGAGTCGATCAGTACGGCGGAAGATTTCGCGGCGGCCGGCGCAAGCTCCGGCGACTTGGTTTGAGACGATTACGACGTTGTCGGAAACTTTAAGGTTTACGTATTCCGAAACTTTAGGGAAATGGCCTATCGGAGATTTGGCTTTTGGGATTAATTATCTTATGAGACGACAGGTTTGATATTAATTATTAACTTAATTAATTTGTGCTTTTTTGTAGCGTATTTGATACACTTTGTTTGATTTTAGAAGTTGAGATGATTGTGTAGTGATTTGTGAAATGTGATGTGATTGTATTTGTTTTTGTGGCATTGTAATGTGTGTAGATTAGTTAGTGAAGTTGTTTGATTGATTGCTGGATCGTCGTTGCCACTTGAGATAGGGAGCGAATTCGAGATAGTGCGTAAAGGTTCGAGCTTTGGTGGGTTTATGATCGTTGTTAGGGGCGGGGGCGGTATCTGGGATAGTGTAGTTCAGTTAGACAGATGAGCTGATAAGTTTGTTGGATTGTGAGTGTTGAAGAAGCTAGTGGTGTGCTCGATAATGGACTCGTTAATGGGATGGATAATGATCGAAATTAAAGACCGTAGACATTGCCATATGCCGATGATGCCTGATGGAGGTAGAAACTAAGGATCAACATTAGTGCAAACCATATGAATGCGTAGGCCAGATATGATGCCTTAGGGCAAACTGTAAACAATCTCTTTTGAATTTGTTTTTTTGGTACAAAGGAGTAGCTAATGCTGCAGAGGTGGGGATATGAGGATTCGGACCCGAGACAACCTTGATTTCTTAACTACTGGGCCAACTTCGATCCTTTAAACTACCTCTTTATGACATGAGGGTAAGGTTTTGTCCATCTGATATCCTTATCTTGCCGTTGGGTTGGAGTCTTTGAGGCACTGGGGTAATGTCGTCGTTTTTGTTGAATGCAACTTGTTTTTGGTATTCATATTCTATGATAATCTACTGGTTACCCCAGGTAGTAAGTTTACAAAGTCTCTTAATTTCCGATGATGTTTTTAGCCAGGATTTGCTGACAGTTGAACTTGCAGTACTTCACCAACTATGAGGCGTCAAGTTTAATTTCACATTCATGTTGTTTATGTTTTAGAGTCCTTTGTTTGAGTAATTGAGTCAGTTTTTTTGCAGGCTGATTTAGAAGTAGCCAGTGTGTATGCTGGTAGTGATTGTGTACAACTCAAAGGTCCGGAGATTGTGGCTGAGCTAAAATACTATCTGAAACTTTTGACCACCTGCTTTCTATTTTCCAAGAAGCCATTTCCTGTATTTTTGGAATCTGCCGGATACTCAGAAGCTGATGTTCTTCTTAAGCAGCCCAAAGCCGGAGTAAGTGTATTTCTTGCTTTTTTTCATGCGGTTTTGTGCTATGTTTGCGTTACTGTTGAGTGTTGGGGGGCATTTTCAGCAGTATCAGCACCTTTATTATGGATTTATTTTCTTTGCTCATAAAAACGTAGGGTTTAAGCCATTGTTACCTTTATGATGCTGTGTTTTAATTTATTTGATACCTTGAAGTAGTAGCTTATTGTTCCTCAGTCATATTCTTATTATTGGTATTAAATTTTTGCAGCTTTTGAAGCCTGCTTTTACAATTATAAATGATCACGAGGAAAAGTGTGTCCTTTTATTGATTAGAGGCACCCATAGTATTAAAGATACATTGACGGCAGCAACTGGCGCAGTGGTTCCTTTCCATCATTCTGTAATACATGATGGTGGGATCAGCAATCTGATTCTTGGATATGCTCATTGTGGGATGGTTGCTGCAGCTCGTTGGATAGCGAAGCTTAGCACTCCTTGCCTCATTAA
>JBBYHQ010000016.1:3510308-3521313 GCA_038382645.1 Spergularia azorica
ATACATGAACTTAAGAGCTCCACATTCTAGGCATGAAGTTGGTGGGGTTAAAACCAAGGCTTTGGTTGGGACAGGCTTACCACCTATGGCTGCAGGAGCACCTGAACATTAGCACACAATTTGTTTTTGTAAACCACGTCCTAGTGCCAGTGCCGGATCTGGGAGCAGGGCAGGTGGGGCGTGCGCCCTAGGCCCAAGTCTGGAAAGGGCCCAATCTGCAGCAAAATTTAGTCCATATACATAACAAGGTTTTTTAAAAATCATAAAAGGAACATGGGCCCAACACGGAGCCTGTGCTACTTACTCGAACCCGGACCCTTTTATTTTGTTTCTGTGTATAAAATGGGCCCAACAGTTTCCTTGGTTTTAACTTTTAAGGCTTTTAGCTGAAGTTTTTTATTTCTAATATCTATTATTGGGCCCAACATTGGTTTAATTGAAACACTTCTTTCTCTAACCTTTTTCCCAATTTTTTTTTTCATCTTCCTTATTGAAAAGTCTTGTCCATTGAACTTATTAAACTAAGACAAATATTGATATTTCGCGATGAAAAATGTTAATTACGAATATTGATTCTGAGTTATGATGTCATAGACTGACGTATTTGACAATGTTGTTGTATAGTTTTTTTTTTTTTAAACAAAGTGTGAAGTTTTGTAAACTATGGAGTAAGTAACAAGTAAAGAGTGATTTATTGTACTCCGTAGTAGATTCATTGTGTATAAAACTTATGAGATGTTAATTTCATAAATTTCATAAAAAGGAGCATACTCCCCATGATCATAAGAGTTTTACCTATTCGTTTTGTTGTTTAGTTGAGTAGACATGTTCGGAGGGAGTATGTCATATCTTCACCTTCCGCTGCAGTACTAGTTATTCCGATCCAAAAAAATATCCACATTTATAAGGGCCCATTTTTTCCCTTCGCCCCGGGCCTCCAAAAAGCCAGAAACGGCCTTGCCTAGTGCGTCTGATGTTAATCGTAATTAGGGACTATTTTTTTGGAGTGCGTCCACGCATGGGGAAAGCTTAGGATTTTGTAACAGCAGTAAAGGTAAATAAACCTGACCTGCTGTTTGTCTGGCTATGCTATTCCGAATAACAACGGTGCGCCTTCCCCGGCGCCGTTGTTGCTGCCTAGAAGGGACGTCAGGATTTTTACTCTGTGGACTGTTAACTACACATGACTCTAGATGGTGACACTCCCACCTAACCCGGCATTGCGCCTTGACAGGCGCTGCTGTGGTTGACTAACATCGCGACGAGAAACTGGTGGGCGACTTTCTTGTACAGCAACCACCTCTCTTAGAGTGACGTTAGGCACACCAACTCGCCTTGAATTATACACCGTGTTTGGGGGGCTGGGTATCGAGCACCGACCTCCATGGGTCGGATCTTGCCCTGCCCGGCGCTTGCGGCTACCCATTGCGGATGACTCGCATATTTCTTTATTCATTCAATTTATAACGAATTAGTCAGCGTTCATTATTCACGCAATTTTGAGCATCTACCCTACCTTCGGGTTCGTTACATAAATTCCTTACTCTTAATTTCTACTTTATTTAGGCCCGATCATTTGCAATGCAATTGAAGTTCAACGAAAGTGGAGCACGTCAAAACCAATTCAGAATTAACATTGCATTATAAGTGCATAACTTGAGAAGCAATCTGATTTTACACAGTACATAATATATTTGGGTAAGAAGACATACCCATATTCGAGTTCGTTGCACCTGATTCCATTGACCTCGACAAACCAGTTGTGGAGTGTAAGATTGACCGTCTATGCCCCTCTTCCTCACACCTGCAATAAAAAGTGCACATATATGACCGCGTGGCAAAACAATTTGTGCTTAAAACAGTCACAGAGCTTCCTAATTCGGCTAATGATGTTGCAGCTTCAATATTTTTTTTTTCTTTAGGAATTTCCTCATATGAGAATCACATACCGCAGTGTATAACACCCCATTAGAATATTTACAGGGATTGTCTAACGGGCTACTTAGAGTTCATGGCATCTGCATAGATCGTAATTCATAGAATACCGACTCTTGCTGTGAAATAACACAACGCAAGCCGCGAAACACATAACAGAGTTTGACCTTGCAGCAATAAAAACGCATAAACCAAAGACACAGATGCGCACCCCACGGTATAGCGTGGGAATCATGTTTGGAAGGTCAGAACAATCTATGTTGTGGTATTGAATAACAACTGTACATGTGTCACAAGCAGTAGCGGATACTTTTGTAAAATATAAAAAGTCTCATTTTATAACATTAGCACTGACAATACATTTCAAGTCGACTATAAGGGCACTTACATGTGCGTAAGGCACTTACACAGAGTTATGACATAAGCAGACCAAGCCAGTCAAACTTGCCTATTACAGAAATGAAGCGTTAAAGCTTGCTAACCAAAGTGTACGCTACCCCGATATATAGAAATTACTAAACCCTTTCAAATTCCTAGGCCCAGCAGCACACCCTTCAAAATAGGAGAACTGACCAATGCCACGTGTCACGAGTTACATACGGCCCGTGACTGTGAAGATGGTACTCAGGTCATCAGGCAGATCATAAAGACAGATTCCCGCATTGACACCCGAAGAGCTACTTCTCTCACAGCTTCCGACCCTCCTTTTTTTTCTTGGGAGCAAGTGGAGGGGAGTTTGGGACCCTAATCATAGCCTCCTCGTGTACGGGTGTCTTGCACCAATCAACCATGGCAAGCGTGGCTGAATCACTTCCCTCTGTCACCCCAGTTGTCCTCTCCTTCACTGCAAGATAGCTCTCCCGCTCTAGTGAACACTACAGGCCCGCCATCCGCATCTTGTGGTAACTCAAATCTTCAACATCGAACCCTAACCTAGACTGCAAGTACTTTAGAGCCTTTTTTGCAAGGTTCACGGGCCGAGCTCTCTCTGCTACAAGAAGAGCCCATGACCCACTCCATTTCCAGGCTCGCATGCTGGACACCAAAAAAGCATACCTTCCGAGATAATGGAAGTTCATACACTCTACATCGGTTACCGGAACCAAATACTCTTAGAGCACATCTTCCAAAACAGCCCAGAAGTCAATTGACGCTACTGCATCGTAAACCCCACCAGTGGGATTCTTTCTCTTCCTAGAAGGCATACCTAGGCTATCTCTTTTGGCTTTATAATAACCCAAGCAAGCCTCATTTTTCTCCCTTTTCCGAAAGTTATAATCAAGCACAAGAATATTTTTGTTATCCATTAGAAAGAGCACAGCCTTTTCTGCTGCAAGCTCCTCAGGACTCGCCACAGCATGACACGATTCCCCCTCAAAAAAGTACGCTAGCGGGCCTGCGTCTTTGGGGCGAACAACAACCGAGGCAACATTTCCTAAGGAGCCCGGGCTACTGTAAACTGGCTCGGTCCATCCTAACGACTGTGTGATTTCCTTTAGTAAATGCCGGTATGAAATCCTGAAAAGTTTTCGCCTGCACTCCATGTCCTGTACATATGAATCCCAAATCACAAGACATTAAATAACCAATCACCTCAGCCACTACCTAAGGACACAAATGCGAAAGAGTCTGCCTCACCACCCGCTCCCCAAACTAACTCAAATACCGGCATTAAGTATCTCTCAACACCCACGCACACCCTTGATTATCAACAAGGACCGCACAGACTTTTTAGGCAAAACATGCCGCTGTAGTTTCGCATCCAAATTTAGAGTAACCCACACACGTCATAATTCTAGCCCAGGTCAGATGACTTACCAATTATCTAAGGGGATATAAATCTAAATAATAGACAGAGCACAACGGGCACACATACCCCAGGAGACAGTAATTTGGCCTATGGGGGTGGATTTAAGACGGTGGTGCGAGCCAATCTGTTAAAAGCAACACCTATCTAGACACTGCGCATGTAGAACAAATGAAAAGAACACACGAATACGTACCTCCCACGACACAAGTAAACACATATAAGACACTTAAGGAAACATGGCAGGCATAAAGGCTACACAAAAGAGCTGAGCGACCAAAAGTTGCAGGTCTAAAACATGCTAGTGGTCCAGACAAAGCCACACATTAACAAAGCAACACTTACAACTACATTCTAAACTGGATTAGTGTTATCGGGAGAGGTGGATCGCTAAACACCCAAAAGCAAGTGAAGCAGTAACCAAGTAACACCGAAAACATGCCACAGAACGGCCATCATTCACGTATTTTGCGATAGAACATAGTGGAGTACATAAATCATTGAGGAAGTTACCTTTCGCTGAAAGCACAAATGCTGCTGATGTGACATCAAAGCTGACGACACCGGATTGCCTGGAAAAAAAAAAAAAAAAAACCATAACGCCCTATGAAACGATTGAGCAAACGAAATGCTCAGCACAAAGTCCACGTAAATTCAAAGCAAACCCTTACCCTAGACCCCTCCCTCTCCTCATGAGAGTTTAGTAACCACGTCACCAATAAAAAGAATAGCACAACAATGCATGAGATGAAAAGTAAGTGTCGTGTAACACAGCCAGCAAACCCTAATCAGCACCACAATTTAAAACAATACAAAAGCCTCTAAGAAGAGCAGAGCAAGTTCGCTCCACCACAGACGAGGAGGATGGCATAAGAGAGACACCGAACAAGAAAACAACAACAGAATAAGGCCACAAAGCAAACAAGCACGTAACATTTGTATCAGATTTCAATTATTGTATCCAAATCTCGGGTGCATTAATATCAAAAGAACAATCGGCTTACAAATGCATTCACCTCTCAAACCCGTACCGTTAATTTCCACATACAACCAATTAATAGACAACGAGAAGTAGACAAGCCAATTTCAAAAACCGATGTCCAGGTAAAATATTTAAAGCATTTAGTTCAATCTCAGGTAAATCGTGTAAATCACAAATTTAAATCGTGTACTCGTAATGAGCAGGACGTTAAATTTCAGTCGCTTTATGTGTTTAGGTTTACTCACATTTACAGAATGTGCAAGCATTCATCCAAAGGAGAACATCTATTCGAGTTATGTGGGTTCCCACAGACGCTAGTCTCTCCAACATCGCCCATCCATTTTCACATGCAAAGCTTAAAAAAAAAACAAATATGTTAGAAAACCAATTCCCAAAGCTGGAGCGGATCGGAAGACCTCAAAGCGTTGAGCTTAAAATCCAGAAGTTGGTGAAACTGCGATTCCCAAACAAGAGCACTCACAGAATTAAGACCTCAAGCAGCCTCCGCAATGTGCCAGGCATCTTAATCCCAGGCTCTTAAGTCAGCGATCTCCCTTTAAAAGTCTGCAGAAATTTGACACGCTTTTAAAGCACTCTTAAGCAAGCCGAAACGAAGAATTAAAGACATCCATAGAATGAGTGATTGTCTTAAAAGTATTACCTTACACCTAAGGCCATGTATCGCAATGTAGCAAAAGCACACTGACCCCAAACATGCAAGCAGCAGGCCCACACGCTCCACGACAATTTACCCCACAAAAAAAAAAAAAAACAAAAAGCAGATCAGTTGTCCATACCACTACACAGGTAGGTGTCGTGTGCCTCAACAGCACATTTAGCTTCATACAAAGGTGAACTAAATTAATAACGAATAAACGTTGCCTCCACCTAATACATAAAAAACAAGTCACACAGCGCCTGTTATAAAACACCTACCCCTAAAAAAACACTGCCGACAACTCTCAAGACCAACTACAAGGCACCACTATACATCCTTGCACCGGGTGTAAACCATAAGAGCACCAGGCACGTAGAACATCACACACCGCATACTGAATGTAATCAGATCGCTCATAGCCTACGCCACTCTTCTATAACCACCATAATCTAAGCTATCCATCAAGTTCTGCTTTCTACGAAGAAAGAAGCATTTGATGAACAGTTTAGATTATGGTTGATAAGGAAAACCAACGGAAGGTATGAATGGACCAATGACACCCAACATACGAATGTTTGTATTCCGGCGCTTGGTGTACTCAGGATTGGAAATAACCTCACCCCCTTGCATGGCACATCCCGAACAGTGTTCTATTCCTCCTGACCCAACAATTACCCGCTATAATCTGAGCCAGGTCGTCAATGGGAAGGCAGTACACAGGTGCCTGTAGCCTAATAGCCATCGGCGAAGGTCTGCCGACCACGGATAAACCGAAGAAACACTAGGACAAAAGTTTCCAACACTTACATCCCGCACATAAGTAACACACTCGTAACCCCCACCACTTTTCTGTAATCACCGTAATCCAAACTATCCATTAGTTTGTTGCCCTTCAAAAAAAGGAAGCGACATCTAATGAACAGTCTCGATTACGGTAATTGTGGAACAGCAATGGAAGTCATGAATTCGCTCCTTAGATACAAAATGCAGATGCATGCCCTCGTGTGTGCTCGCCTCTCTCATGCTCACAGCCGCTCTTGGCAAACAAAACCCCTCTTTTCAACCCTCCTCCTTGCCTGCTCCCCAATCAGTCACAATTTGTTCTGGGTGTATTTTCAACCCGAAACAGTACATCATGTAACTTGCATACCACTGTCTTAAAAAAAGAACTTGTTCGGCACATAAAGGGCGAGCTATCAAGGGAACCGCACTTAAACCCGAGGAACAAACATAAGCCACTTTGGCGGAGCAGGACCGGTGAGCCAGCCCCACCAACATCCGTGCGGCTCCCCTGACAGCACGCCACTTATGCACCGCAACCTCTCCTTTTAACACCCAACAATACCTAGCCCAAATTATCGCCGTGCAAAATCCAGGGTACAACAGGTCAAGCAGAGGACAGCTTTTCTGACCCTATACCCCCCCCTCCAAAACAGCAGGACCCTAAAAAAGAAAAGAAACCCTAGCTCACCTTTAGCTTTACAGTCTTGCACAACACTGTTTTAAAAAAAGAACTTGTTCGGCGCATAAAGGGCGAGCTATCAAGGGCACTGCACAGGAGCCGGATGGGTGAACGTAAACCACCTTTAGGGAGTTAAAGTGGTACACCAAGGCCACCAACACCATTGCAGTACCCCTAACAACCCGCCACTTGCACACCGCAACCTCTCCTTTTAAAAACCAACCAATACGCAGCCCAAAGAACCGAGGCGTAAAAGCCAGCACACCATAAGACAGGCGAAGGACAATAAATCTAACCCTCTACCCCCTCTGTAAAACAGTAAGACCCTAAAAAAAGACACAAAGTCGTAGCTCACCTTTAGTCTGACTCACACAAGGCGCGTGTCTAGGGGAAAGAGGTTACACCCCAAAAGGCCAACCAGCCATATGCATCCAGTAGAGCCGGATCACCCTGCAAGAAGCTGGGACCGTGATCCCAGCCCCCCAAAAACACAAGGCATTAGAAAGCTGCTCCGGCATCCCGTAATTTCTGAATCTTTCGAGTGCACAAAAACTTAACTGCTCACGTGCGCACGAGCAACTTGGTCAGACCCTCGGCATAGCACACATCAAAACAAGGTAGGATAGCCCTCCCTGCAATTGCGCGAAGCACATCAGCAAATACCCCAAAGCCGCGCCCAATGGAATTTGGAAATATGCAAATACATCCACAAATTCAACGTACCTCAAGGTAGCCAGAAGTAAATCAGAAGTAGAAGTGTCCCCTAAACTGCCTCACTTTGACCGAGAACATATATCGTGCAGCAGGCTCAGTAATATGCAAAGAAGGTGTATAATGTGAACTACGCAGAATTCACGATGAGATACGCCACACATTATTCCCAGAGAACTCCGTAAAATTGAGTGCGAGGGCATCTGAACATTAGAACAGTTTTCGCACTTCAAAAGTCCACATATCTAATTCCCAACATAAATCAAAGTTCGAAAGCCAGAGAGCCACCCAGTGAAACGCAGCATCCACGTATTTAGTAAAGCTCAAATACAATTAAGCAGTAACACTCCATAGCATGTTCATATTAAATTTATTGCGTCTGAATTAGCTCCAAACCATTTGCCCCCTCCATTAAGCATAGCAATAAACCGTACAACAAGAATAGCATTCCAGACAATTCGAAACAACAAACTATAGACCCCCAAAGATCTTCCCAACAAAACCAAAGCTCCATTCAATTCTCAAACAACAAGCAAGGTCCAAATTAGTTTTACGATATCTATCTCAACTCTGATCAATTCACAACTTCCATCTAACAACCCTCCCCTCCCAAAAAAAAACCCACAAATAATAACACCCTAGACCGGGCGATCGACAACCAACATTTAAAGGCAATGCAAACCAGACATCCAAACAACCCACACGTACACAACAACAAACACATGCGCAAGCCTGAAAGACACCCAAAAGCACCGAATAATAAAACAAACAATTAACAGAGCATACCTCAACAACGGTACCCAAGCACACCACCTAAGATACAAAGCAGAATAGTTGGCCACACACCTAATCCACACTTCCTGCAACACAAATTTAAAACTATAGGAGATTCTTAAAACGATACATAGGAACAATAGAAATTAAGCGGAACCGAAATACAAACCCACGACATTCAAACAACCGCACACCTAGTACTGTTCACCTCAACAATTTGACTCACAAATCAGAAGCAGGACAAATAGAATGTCGTCCACACCCCTCCAAATCAACCTTAAAGCAACAACCAAACTCAGGCGAAGGTTGACATACACAAGTCTCAACATTCTCAAAATCACATACAATTAGAAAAAGCAATCACATATCCCAGCAGTAATCAACAACTAAACAAACAGCAACACATACGCCGCAGACACAAAACGCTTCAAATCAAACGCATTTATTAGTGTTACTTTAAACGGAATTGAAAATCCCATATTTGTTAATACAAATAACCCAAAATCAGAATTTTATCAGATAAAAAATGGATGATTTTGACATTTCAGTCAACACCATGGGATTAATCCAAAGGGGAAGCCAGCTCCAATGGCTACCTCAAACGCAGCAACTCCAAAAAACCCAGGAAGATCATGCTTTTGGCAATCAAAATTTGTGCTTTTAAAAAACAAACGATAATGAACAAATCAAAAATGCCGTGAACATACAAAAAGGAGGTAAGACAAAGCTGCAATAATCACACCAACCCCAAACACAGCAAGAAAACCCCCAAATCGACATCCCGAATCAAACGAAAATGTTAAACAGCATAAACACGAATTAAAAAGACCCCAAATCGCAACACAAATAAAAAAAAAACAACGAACAAAAGATCAATTAAAAAAAAAGGAGTGAGTACCTCCACTTCCCCAGATCCAACCGAGTTAGGAGAGAAAAGGACAGTATGAGGAGGAGAGCAGGAGAGAGGGAAGCATATATGGATAAGAAAGGGACTGGATAAGGAAGGGACGGCGAAGATGCACGCGATCGGGGAGGGCGAAGCTCAGCCTTTGATGGGGATGAACAGTAAACGAAGGCTGCGTTTTGTGCAGTGAAGGGCGCGTTTTGGTGAGAAAACGTGCGTTTGAAGGAGAAAGTGGCGTCGTTTTAGTGTTACTGTTCATAAGATGAACAGTAGCCGATTAAGGCTCTTTTAAAAGGTAAGGAGATAAGCTATTGTATCTTGCATACTACTCAAGTAGTCAAGTATGTGTTTTCATGACTTTAAGCTAATTTTAGATCCTTTACTTCGATCAAGTATAGAAGAAAAAGGAGTACTTCATCTTGTTTCTTTTCAAAGATAGGTTTATCCTAAGACAGTGTGTATCACAAATATCTTTAAACTAGATTGCGTGCCCGGCCCGCGCCCGGGCTACCTACTTATATTGTTTATATACGTTTCATAAAAATTGTAGGTTTATTTTTATTATAATATTATTTGAAACTATGCTTTACATGACTTTTTCCTTTCTACTTGTACGTCACCCGTTATATTATTCTATTCATCATTCCATATCCCGTGACCCGTTATACTATTTCATTCTCATTTCAATATCACTTCACCCGTTATGCTATTTCACTCTTTTTTTTTCAATATCCCGTCACCCTTTATATCACATCATTACCATATCATGTTTTCCATATATTAGATGATAACTACCATGGTATTTAATATTTTACATAGAATTTCCATATCCTAATATTTTAATAATACTTATTTCTTCTCGTCCAATAGAATTGTGCCAAGTGTCCATCAACGAAGGGTTGTACTCGGCTTTTATAATATATATTAGATTAGATATTTATCATGGAATTAACAGATCATTATTATCAATTATCAATAATATTAATGAAGGTCATTACATATACTAATTTTGAGAAATAAGTATTTTTTTAGCCACCAAAGTGAAAAGGGTGGGATCTAAAAAAACACCAAAGTCGTAATTGTTACTTATAAAACACCAAAGTTGATAAACTTATTTTATAACACACTCTAAACTACTTGGGTATTTATTAAACACCTAAAGAAATTAAAAAAAAAATTAAATAGAATATTTTTGACTTCTTGAACTTAAGAAATACGGGACTTGTTTCACAATAGGCAACATATAAATCCAATTCATTGATCTCAAAAAAAAAAAAAAATTACAGTTCAAATAATTGATCAAATGTTAAAAAACTAAAATATACGAACATGATTGTACGGTATTGTAAAGTCAAAACATAGAATAAAAACATGAAGTGCCAAAATCCTTGCGCTCCCGCTCCATCAGTGCCAAAATGTAAGAGGTAAAATAACATTTTTTTTTTTTTTATTTCTTTGGGTGTTTAATAATACCCAAGTAATTTAAAGTGTGTTATAAAAATGCGTTTTTTCAACTTTGGTGTTTTATAAGTACCAATTACGACTTTGGTGTTTTTTTAGATCCCACCCTCTTCACTTTAACGGCTACAAAATACTTCTTTGCTAATTTTGATGCTATAAAATAATTTTCAGAATGATAGTTTATCAGGCAATTGATTATTCTTTATCCCAACTTAGATCAGGCAACTTGATGGCTATTATTGCCTTAAGAGATATGCGCAATTAATGGAATAAATGATGATAAATGCTGATGATGAGACAAGAGGAGAAAA
>JBBYHQ010000016.1:3527923-3563914 GCA_038382645.1 Spergularia azorica
ACAGAAGCTAAGACCAGCAGTAGGAGCAGAATGTTGCTTCAACCATGAGATCTATGGAATAGAAAAGATGGCGACAACTGACTAATTAGTACTTCGAAGATATACTTGATGAACACATAATCTCAGGACAAGATAGAATATTTTGTTGTTTTTCTGTTCCACTACATGACATTCTCAAATAATGATTGTACCACTCTCAGCATTAGTGAGTATAAACTCTCCACACATACAAACATGAACTACCTACCCAGTATGAATCTCGCCATTGCCAAAGTCAGGAGTGCCCAGGCGTCAATTGCTCTTGGTCTAGTATCTGGCTCTTACTAGTACTCATCTCTATAAACCACTTGATATCGTAATAGTAATCTTATTGTATCGTAATAGTACTCGATCCGACGAAATTATTACAGTAATGTAGCTCTCACAACAAACCCATTAGATTGGTCCAGACTACTTATTAGAAGTCCAATATATTTTATCTACCTAAAACCAGAACGGATCAGTCAACATGATTAGTATATGTGGATGATTGCTATCGAATACAACACCATGGGTTTTTATGACAGTTAGATTGATCATCATCATTAATTTATAAGTATTCTAGACAGTAGTACGATTCAAACAAAAATAAATGGAATTAATATCTAGCCCAAAGGGCTCTACACTAATACTCAATTCATTCTGTTTTCCTTCATCACCGATTGCATCCAAATTCTTCCCATTTCCTTTATTGGTATGTCTTATGACAGCTAGGTTGATCATCATCATTAGAGGTATTCTCAACAGTTGTACGATTCAAACGAAAATAAATGGGATGAATTCCTAGCACAAAGGCTCTACATTAATACTCAATTCATTTTGTTCTCCTTTTTCGCCGATTTCATCCATTTCTTCCCATTTCCTTTATTGGTATGTTTGTAATCCCATTCTTATTTCATCAATCAAGTTTACAATACGCAAAAAAGGTACCTAAGCAAAAAGGTAGACCGTGATGTTTGAGAAAAATAATGCAACAAATCAGATGTATCAAAAGTGACCTTCAAAGTAAATCCCACACCAAATAGGCACAAACGTATGAATACTAGTGGAACGATGTGTCAGCCTAGTGGTTAATCATGTTTGCCTTAGTGATGATAAAAGCTAAAAAAATTAACACCCTAATAACACCCCCAAAGAAGTAAACGAACAAAATGTATTTGGAAATGATCTACTGAATTATAAAGTCTGTAACAACAAACCTTGGGACTTCTACCAGTTGTGTCCCACATATGCACAGAGCCATCATCCCCAGCTGTTGCCAAAAGATGCCGACTGAGTCGAGAATAGTCAAGTACTCTTAACACCTGGTCTTGAAATGAAATAGATAGCATTTAGCAAGGAAAACCACAAGGATAAAAAAAAAGCATGAAAATTTTATAGAACGTAAGAAAATACCTGTTGATGAGGATCCTTCAGTTCAGCAGCTCTTGCACCAGAAGCAAGGTTGTGCACAATGAGATTTCCATTAACACTAATCGATGCCAAGTGCTCATCTTTGCAATTGTAGGTTGTTCCTGATATTGAACCAATGTGACCTTTCAACCATTTGATACAGCGCTTCCTCTGAAGATCCCATATCCTCACAACTTGACCACTCCCGCCCGAGCAGATGTATCTGGAGGTTTTGTTGCTAAAATTGATAGATAGGATGGCCTCCTGTACAATGAACACAGCTGTTGATCTATAGATTCTGAGCAATTAAGGAAGAAAGAAAAAAAAAATCCCTAAACAGAAGCACATTACTGAAGAAATCACCAAAACTATACAGAACAACTTTATTAATTCCACACAGAGTTATTGCTTCTACAGAATCAAAAGATCTTTGATAGATTTTAACTAAGAGCTTACCAAAGCATCGTATCATCTCTCATCCCAGTAATCGACAAGAAGTCGAAAATACATGAGAAGTATAGTCGAACATTTGTTTGGAAAAACAATGAACTTCTCGCTACGATCTAAAATTGCAATGACTCTTATCAACAGAAAAGAAACGTTGAATACTCAACTCAGTTGTAATTGAAGTAAACTACAAAAAAAGATTTTGATGATGTTTTAGTTGAAAAGAAAGGTTTACCTATTCAATATGTTTACTATGTATGGGACAAATTTTGGGAGAATTTTACAGGACCACACCTCTGTGTATGAGACAATTGCTTAAATGGCAGTTGTGAAATGTTTGATTTACTTCGAAGATTCAATTTGAAAGCTGATGCATTAAAAATGTGATGACGGTTAAGTGATGGATATAAGGTTCTCTAAAAGCATTAGCAAAATGATCTGCCATTCAGTTTAGGTTACCAGAGAAAAGGTTACCAGATTCTTACTACCTTTCCATGATTGTAAAGAAAAAACTATACTAACAAAATTTAAGAGTTTTAATTCAGAATGAATGCCAAATAACATTTTTTGAAATGAACAAAATAAGGCCTTAACTAAGTTTCTTTCTATACAGCTTGTGCAATTAATTACTACAGGGAACCAGCATTGACCTATTGTAAAAGTGTATATATAGGACGACAAGAAGCAGAAAAAGATAACAAAAGAGAGTATAAAAAGAACACAAATGGAAAAGGGAGAGAGGATGGGAGAGAATATCCAAAAAAAGCCAGTAGCAGACACTTTAGAATAACAGGGCAAGATCATCAGGAACACCAGAGAAAAATGCTCCTGGGATATGTCTTCTTCTCATTATGTCATGCACATCTTAGTCTGCCAGCGACGAGATGATGACACTGATTAAGACAAGGAAGATCAATGGAGATGTGACTTTTTTTTTCATGTCATGGAGATGTGACATCTTACGAAGTGTAAATTACAGTCATGCCTGCACAGCTTATTCTTCTTGACAAGTTTGCATGGTTTAATTCAAGAAAAATTGTTAAAACTAGAAATGCGTCATAACTCATAACCAATATCAGCTTAGGTTGCTCAATACTTGCCATTTGACTCAACTCAAACTTTGTTTGAATAGGTACGAAAAAGAGGCTTATACATAGTTTAGAATTTAATTTCTCTTTTACATGTGTTACACATCACTATTTCCTCTCCTAAAATCGTCAAATTTGAAGAGTTGCAAAGGGTTCTATTATGCAAAGTCTTTAGAAATAACAATCGGCATTGACCTCATCATTAACCAAACAATCATCCTTCGGTGACTCGCAAGGTTAGTCCAACATTTCAATATTTTGTAATTGTAATACGAGTGACCAAACATAAACAGTTTAAACCCATGAACACTTGATTAAGTTGGCATGAGACGAAAACCAAATTAGCTAGGGGTTTAGAGTTCGGGCCCTAGTCAGAGTTAAAACTCATCAGGGAGAGCTCTGTCGCTCCTATGTGGTCCTGCAGGGGCCCGGATCTGGTCTAAATTCTGATGACACACATGAAAAATAAGGTTTTCAAAGAGAAATTCAAAAGAACAAAATAACAGATATCGCTTCCCATATTAACTCCAAAACACTACCTAGTCCATATCCCAAACCAACAGTTCCTTCCATGGCTTCATCTATGAATTCCATTCTTTAGTACCTCACATCTTAGACATTCCTTTCTCTTCTCACCCTCTTAATAACAATCTCCAACAGCCCTACAACTATCCTTATCAGTCTTATTCCAATCATTATATCCTTTCCTCTCCCATGCAACAAGTCACCAACTCTCAAGAATTGATATATTCATATATACATACCAAATTGAAAGAACAAATCACAAGAAAAAGGGACGCTAACCCCAAAACATCAAAAAAAAGCTAAACTGGCTGGGAACATAAGAAAAATGATAGAGAAAGATAAACGGCTGGGTCATCATTTAACTCCACATGCCTTGACAAAAAGTGATCATCAGACGGCCGAAAAAAAATATATCATACGGATTAATCCAATGCAACCTACATAATATCTCACAAAATTTAGAAATGAATCAATGATGAAGATAGATTTTGCCTCAAAATTTCCTTGAAAATAAGTCACAAGCCAGGCAAATACATCAGAAACTACTACTACCTCCGTTTTATTAGGTTCTTTACGTTTCGTTTAAATTTCTCTCACATATTCAAACAAAACATAAAGAACCTTGGAGGGAGTATAAGTTATGTTCACTTCTTGTCACTATATAGAAAGGAGAGCCGTATATAGAAAGAACGAGGACAAAGCAAGAAGTGTAAGTATAAGATAGCTACCTGCTGAAAATACCTCAAAACTTCTAAATAAGCCTCTTTACAAATGAAGAAAAAGGTCGTAAAACAAAAAGGACACCAGTATAAATCCTCAGATGCTCCAAGAAAACAGATAATATAGAAGGCAGAAGGACCTTACAGCTACCACAACTGGAAAATATTTTGAAAAGAGAGCACTCGAACCATGCCACATTACTGTTGATTATATTGTAAAATATGTTTAGAGAACTAGAAGAGAACTTTCTCCCTAAAAACTGTTAGTATTATGGAAGCCACACGGCAAATATAACTAGAAAGAAATTTCTCCATAAGTAAGAAGAAAGATAAACTTCATACATAAGTGTAAAGAAGCGGCTAGAACTTCGAACAGAGTAAGGGCTCTCCTACCTTCAATGTACCACGGCTACCACCTATAAAAGACACTGATGTCCAAGTCCAATGATCCTCTATGATGAATGATATTATCAACCGAAAAGCACTGACTAAACAGAAAACTCAAAAATGAACAGCTTTTCCTTTACATGTAAACATCATACCTAGATTTGTGATACTTTACATACAGGACTAAGTATAACAAACTCAGAGTGCAGCTTAACGTTTCAATCTAACAAAGGAACTCACTAGACCACTTAAATCTATTGACTAGCCAAGTGATCTCAGACATCTTAATGAAAGTCTGTCAAGATTTCGCATAAAGCATTTGATGCGGAGCTTTTTAATCTGGAGAAATGCGTTGGTGTGTGTTGATCCCGACTCTTAAGATATTAAAACATTAGAACGAAATGTCAAGGAAAGTTAAACAAGTTGCATATAAAGTACTACAACCCTCTTGCTTTTCCCCAAAACGCATCATGCAGTTTAAAATTGACATGATTGGCCTCTTATGCTTACCACTTTAGCAAAAGCATACTAAGAACCAACAGCAACTGAGTTCAAAATTGGTTATTGGTACCCCCATTGCGATGGAATGTGACCAGTAATCCTATGTAGTATAGATGAATTGAAAAATTAAAGTAAGTGAGAGGGGTCACATGGGGTAAAGTGTAGTTTATTAAACACATAATGATGTAATGGAGTTTACATAAGTGTAAGTAGCAGGAGCGGAGCTATATGGGTCGAAACTTGGCCATGCCCCCTCCCCAGCATATGGGCTTAGTTACAATGTTTTTAAAGAGTCCAAGCAAATTATTTGTTGGGTCTAATCTTAAGTATTAAGTTGCCCCCCTCCAATTTATTACTTCACTCTCGTCCTTGCTCCTACTATATTAGTGCTTGATTGATTGATTTATTTATGGGGAATTGTATAGCAGTAATAATTATTGTCTTCTAGTATCTCGTTAAGAGTAAAATTCTCGTACTTTCCTTAGGGTTAATAGCATCATCATCAGACTTTTCAACGAAATTGCAATGCCATTGAAGAAAAAATCAAGTTTCGTCCACTCAAATCGCCAAAAAAGGAGATTCAATATTACATATTTTTATGGCAAAAAAAGGATTTATGAACATTACTTAACAGAACCGTAAAATCTATTGCGGTTAGTTGGCGGTTCTGACCCCCTTTGGGCTTCACCCCTGGTAAGTAGCTCAGTCGTGGTTACTGAGGAACACTGAGGCGCAGGCAAAAAGGCGCACCCCAAGCACATGACTATGCAATTTGCAATGTATTTCTAATAAATACTTATATATGCTTCCACACTACCTTTGCCCCTTAATCCCTAGTTTATACTTCCTTACACACTGACCCTCTTTGAATACCTAAAAAGGGTTAATTTTTGAAAACCATTGTTCTGAAAAATAGAAGTTTGTTAGCTAAATGAGTGTCCCTTGTGTGCATGAGGCGTGCACCATCGCCTCGTGCCTCATCGCAAGGGCCCCCCATCGCCTGGGTGCGCCTCGCGTCTCCTTAAACTAAGTCCTAAATACAGTAATGAACGGGAATATGGCGAATATCACACTAAGCCAATAGTAAATTTCCTCGGGAATCCAGAATGACACCTAAATCACTCCCAAAAATACGCCATAATTGAAAGCATCTCATCTCTCATATGCATTTTCCCCATCCTAAATTCCACCCAACTCACAATATTTTGAATAGGAAGTTAAAATGATAACATTTCCGCATGTGCTAATTGCCCCTAAAAATCCCAATATCAAACTAGGTATGTCACACCATTAGACCCGTCTCACCGAAGCTTTTGCTAAATTTCCCCTTGCGCTAATACTAATAGCCCCCTAAAACCTCACAATCAGACCGAGTATGTCTCATCATTAGACATTTAGACCCGTTTTACCCAAGCATTTGCTAAAACTCCCCTTGTACTTTTAAAATAACCCAATTAGACAAAGTATGTCTCACCATTAGAGTATTAGACCCGTGTTACCGAAGCATTCCCGAAGATTACCCTTGCGCTAATAGTCCCTCAAAAATCCCACAATCAGACTAAATATGTCTCACCATTAGACCCATCTCACCCAAGCTTTTGCTAAAATTCCCCTTTACGCTAATTATCCCTTAAACTCCCACAATCAGACTAAGTATGTCTCATCATTAACCCTCTTACCTAAGCTTTCGCGAAAATTACCCATGCATTAATAATCCCGAAATTAGACACTAAGTATACATGTCTCACCATAAGTATGAGCGTATAACCCAAGCTTTTGCGAAACTTCAATCACACATTTTACAAAACAACAAATTCCCCAAAAAAGGGTAATCAAATTAAAGAAAACCCAGTAAGAAAACAAATAATAACAAATACCTCAATGTTGTCACCGGAATCAGGAAGAGAGAGAGGAAGAGTGCCCAAACTCTGGCCATTTTTACGCCAAAGGCTGATCTTCTTATCGTCTCCGGCGCTCGCAACCACCAAATCTGCGCACCCCCAATTACATAAATTAAAAGGAAATCAAACCATGTAAAACCATAATATAATATGGGGAGAGAAAGAGAGAGAGAGAGACTGACTGCTGTGATTCCATTTGAGCGAGTTGAGTTGGGAACCGGGTGAGGGGGTGTAACTCAGTGTGCAGGGATCGCCTGACTCGACCTGGTCGTCGAAAAGCTTCACCGTGTCGCCGGCCGCAGCTGCTAGTAACACCATTTCTGGGTGGGACTAGTGAGGGGAAAGTAAAATTGTGCAACAATACTTTTGCCCCCTTTCTGTTCTTTTGGGTTTCGGAGTTTTTGAAATTTGAATTTTTTTTATTATATAAACCCCAAACCCAAGCAACAAATTTGGTTTTTGTTTTTCGATAAATTTAAAGAAAGTAACTCAACGTTTTAACGTGTTTATACGATCTAAATTAAGTTGGCAAAATTGATAAAGATGGACATTTTGTCAAAATAACGTTTTAAAATATTTGTCAAAGGCATTAAACCATAAACGTTGCTCGGATTACTTAACAATTGGATAAGGAGACGAGACAGATGCGGAGATACAAATTGGACGGCTAGTTTCTTATAACCTATGAAGCACGGACACTTCTCCCAACTGGCGTGTCAGTGTCTAATACGGTGTCGGACACAGACACCAGGAGGACACCGAAAGGACACGTGTTGGACACGGTCGGTCCGGTGTCGGGTTTATTTTTTTTAACTTGGACACAAAACCCGGTTTTTCACATAAAGGAAACCGGTTTGACACCTCTAGGACACAAAGAACATAAATTAAGTTAGCATTTGGACAAAATAGACATTCTTAATCTCAAATTCCTAAACCTTTCCCTTCTCATATTCAATAATCGTGTGTGTTATATCTTCATTTTGAAGTTGTTTTAAGTTTTAAAGTTAGAAATTCTTATTATTTTATTAAAAAAATATTATATATATTTTAATAATAGCGGTATCGGTGTCCTAGATTTTGAGATTGCGGTGTCCCGATGTCCGTGTCCTCTCGGTGTCCATGTCGGTGTCCATACTCGTGCAACATCGCTTATAACCATAAACGCTGCTTGGATCACCTAACAATTCAATCAAAAGAAGGAGTAATCCATCGAGTGTCAACTTTCTCACTAGCACACACTCGGGCAAGTTTGATGAAGTGGGGTGTTGCTGACCAAGTTCTTAACCCACGGGGATATAAAACTTTCATTTTTAAAATTTACGTTTTATCACATGGTTCACAATCATGTTTTAAGATATAATTGATAATATCACCAATTTCAACCAAAGTATAGAGCATCTCGTTCGTTGGCTCCTTGAATAACCTCCTTCATCCTATAGATATGACCTCCACGATCACAAGTTAATATGCACGGCTTTGTATCATCATTCAAGGAGGGTCTAAACGCAACACACAAAATCTAACTAGAATAGTTAATTAAATTTTGTTTCCAAAACTCTCTCAAGACCTCATTTACAACTTGGCAAAGTCTCATATTACTTGTGATTTTAAAGGATCACATAATCAGTGGCGAATCTAGCCCCAAAAACTTGGGGTAGCCCTTCTAGTAGTACAAATTAAATTTTTCAAATTTTTTTCCTATTTTTCTGGAATTTTTTAGGCAATATTCACGTTTTCTAGGAATTTGGGGTAGCCGGTGCACCCCAGGCTACCCTCTAAATTCGCCATGCACATAATTAGATATTGACCATAATATATAAAGCAACCCCTTTACTAATCTTATATAGGGGGTATAAACATAATTAAAACTCTTACTAAAAGTAGTAGAATGGTCACTAACAAGATAAAAGAGGTCACTATATAAATTAATAGAATGGTCAATAAGTTGAGACCGTCTCACACTAGACTTACTCTTACAATTTATAACTTTTAACCCTATACTAACAAAATTTAAGAGGCATATCTTAGTGTTTAAAGGGATGGATAGATCACAAACTACTCCGATCATACCAACAAATTAAAGTGGACTTTCTTTTAGGAAACCCAAGTGTTAGAACTCGACAGTTAAATGTGCTTGCTGCGAAGTAGTTTTAGGATGATTGATCTACTCGAAAGTTTCCAAGGGTGCGGCAGAGGGCACCAGAAGGACTCGTCTTAATGTGTGGGTCCAATACACAGCATGACAAACTGTCATATATAGGTGAGTACTTGAGGTTTTGAGAAGGGTTGAAGTGTTACAAATGGTATCAAAGTAACCCCGACCGCATGGTGATCATGTAGTCAAGAGCACCTAGGCAAGCCGGTTAGCGGAGGAGGATTCTAAGGCTATAGTGCGACGAGGATATTTCTTCTAAAGAGCGGCTAATTGCAACGCCCCATGTTGAAGAAGAAGTCTAGAGAGAAAATTATTGGGGCTCATATGAGTCCTTAAAAAGGTTGATAGAGCTACTCATACTAACAAATGCGACTTTCTTTTTGGGAAACTCTTGTGTTAAGAACTCCATGTTTAAGCGTTTGGGGAGTAGTATTAAGATGGGTGACCTCCCGAGTAGTTTCCTAAGGTAAGCAACAATGATATCAAAGTGCGCCGTATAACTATTGGTCTATAAGGTCAATATTCAATACACTGCATAATAATACAAAGTAATGAAATAGCCTTACATTTGTTTGTTTGAGTTTAATTTCAACAAATAAGTTTTTTTTTTTCTAATTGGAAAGGGGCTTACAACGGTTTGTTTTCCAGTAGGATTAAAATTATCACATCGCAAGAATGTTCTATACTCGTAGTATATGGAACAGTAACAAAAAATGCAGACCAAAATAGTTGCAAGTACTAGAAGTGTACATGACCTTCATCTTGCAAGGTGGTTCATTTATATCATGAACCCAAGTACAAGCCCCGATGCCACGATTTTTGTTGAATGTATGTTTTGCAGACCATTTTGTTAAAATTTCCACATTAAGCATTTTGGAGTATTTCATAAAAATCATTTAAAACAGTCCAAACAAATTGACACGGTCATCCAACGCGATACCAAACCCACCGTCCGAAACTCCGGAAACAATCCAAATCCGGCGTGACTCATCACAAAAAACACGCCAACTTTAGCCTCCCTCCTTTTTGGGCCCATCTTCTTCTTCTTCTTCTCCATCTTTCTCATTATTTTTGCTTCCAATCAAAGCCTCCTTCACACTCTCTCCCATCTGTCTCTCTTCCCCCACCAAAATAAAAACAAAAACAAAAATCCAACCCGAAAAAAAAAAAAAAACCAATTCAAATCGAAATTCCAATTCGTGAACTTTGCTGTCCTTCCTTCTCTTTCACGCTCTCTTTCTCTCTCTCCTCTCTGTTTGGTAGACCAGGTATGTGTTTTTGCTTACTTTAATTCCTTCATTTTCTTACATTTCCTCGTATTATTAGTTAATTAACACAACTAATTAAGTACCAGTCTTGCTATATTATTGCTAATTTTATTTATATTAGTTTGACACACTAATCATACAACTCATATTCCCTGTATTTTCGTTGATCTGGGCCTGTTTTTAACTAACCCCTCCCCATCTCTTCATTTCTTTTTTCTGGGGTTGTTCCAAAGTTTGAGTCTTTTTCTTTTAATATTCTTTCATTTCATTCATTTTTTTTTTAGGTATTTCAAGCAAATAATTCAATCTTTTAACTTTTAACCCTATACTAACAAAATTTAAGAGGCATATCTTAGTGTTTAAAGGGATGGATAGATCACAAACTACTCCGATCATACCAACAAATTAAAGTGGACTTTCTTTTAGGAAACCCAAGTGTTAGAACTCGACAGTTAAATGTGCTTGCTGCGAAGTAGTTTTAGGATGATTGATCTACTCGAAAGTTTCCAAGGGTGCGGCAGAGGGCACCAGAAGGACTCGTCTTAATGTGTGGGTCCAATACACAGCATGACAAACTGTCATATATAGGTGAGTACTTGAGGTTTTGAGAAGGGTTGAAGTGTTACAAATGGTATCAAAGTAACCCCGACCGCATGGTGATCATGTAGTCAAGAGCACCTAGGCAAGCCGGTTAGCGGAGGAGGATTCTAAGGCTATAGTGCGACGAGGATATTTCTTCTAAAGAGCGGCTAATTGCAACGCCCCATGTTGAAGAAGAAGTCTAGAGAGAAAATTATTGGGGCTCATATGAGTCCTTAAAAAGGTTGATAGAGCTACTCATACTAACAAATGCGACTTTCTTTTTGGGAAACTCTTGTGTTAAGAACTCCATGTTTAAGCGTTTGGGGAGTAGTATTAAGATGGGTGACCTCCCGAGTAGTTTCCTAAGGTAAGCAACAATGATATCAAAGTGCGCCGTATAACTATTGGTCTATAAGGTCAATATTCAATACACTGCATAATAATACAAAGTAATGAAATAGCCTTACATTTGTTTGTTTGAGTTTAATTTCAACAAATAAGTTTTTTTTTTTCTAATTGGAAAGGGGCTTACAACGGTTTGTTTTCCAGTAGGATTAAAATTATCACATCGCAAGAATGTTCTATACTCGTAGTATATGGAACAGTAACAAAAAATGCAGACCAAAATAGTTGCAAGTACTAGAAGTGTACATGACCTTCATCTTGCAAGGTGGTTCATTTATATCATGAACCCAAGTACAAGCCCCGATGCCACGATTTTTGTTGAATGTATGTTTTGCAGACCATTTTGTTAAAATTTCCACATTAAGCATTTTGGAGTATTTCATAAAAATCATTTAAAACAGTCCAAACAAATTGACACGGTCATCCAACGCGATACCAAACCCACCGTCCGAAACTCCGGAAACAATCCAAATCCGGCGTGACTCATCACAAAAAACACGCCAACTTTAGCCTCCCTCCTTTTTGGGCCCATCTTCTTCTTCTTCTTCTCCATCTTTCTCATTATTTTTGCTTCCAATCAAAGCCTCCTTCACACTCTCTCCCATCTGTCTCTCTTCCCCCACCAAAATAAAAACAAAAACAAAAATCCAACCCGAAAAAAAAAAAAAAACCAATTCAAATCGAAATTCCAATTCGTGAACTTTGCTGTCCTTCCTTCTCTTTCACGCTCTCTTTCTCTCTCTCCTCTCTGTTTGGTAGACCAGGTATGTGTTTTTGCTTACTTTAATTCCTTCATTTTCTTACATTTCCTCGTATTATTAGTTAATTAACACAACTAATTAAGTACCAGTCTTGCTATATTATTGCTAATTTTATTTATATTAGTTTGACACACTAATCATACAACTCATATTCCCTGTATTTTCGTTGATCTGGGCCTGTTTTTAACTAACCCCTCCCCATCTCTTCATTTCTTTTTTCTGGGGTTGTTCCAAAGTTTGAGTCTTTTTCTTTTAATATTCTTTCATTTCATTCATTTTTTTTTTAGGTATTTCAAGCAAATAATTCAATCTTTTTTGTAAAATTTCCTGTGAATCACATTATTAGTAATTATAATTATCTGCAATAATAATCAATAATCAACCCAACCCCCCCACAAATTCATTCGCAGGCTCTCTAATTTTTGCTTTCTACCTAAAAATTAAGGTGAAATTTCTCAAATTTTGGAATTTTTCTTTATTAGTAATAATTAATTAATTAATAATAAGCCCAATTCTTTTGTGTTCTTGATTGATGGACGACAAGTATCACTGCCGTGGTTTTGTGGTGAGGATTTGCTTTTTTTTTTTTTTTTTTTTTTTTAAATTTGTGGGTATTTGTCATTTTGATGAGATTTTTTCTGGGTGTGTTCTTGATTTTTCTGTTGTTGGGTAATTTTTTGGTATTTTTTTAGGGTATGATTTTGACACATTTTTTTATGTGATGTATTGCATGCAATTATATGTCGGTTGATGATTGTATTTAGGAGATAATGAGGAATTTTAATTGGGGTTTAAATGTGTATTTATTCTGATTTAATACGATTCTTAATGTCGGGTAATTAGCTATGATTTACGAAATGTTGGAATGTTTTTTTTTTTTAATGCCAAATCTATGAATTTGCTGGCATTGTGGTGTTTATAATTATGTCAACTAAAGTGGAGTTAGCATGGAATTTGACTGGATGTTTTACTTGATGATGACTGTAGTCGAACGCACCGCCTCCTCGCTATTTTGTACGGCTGAGCAGAGATTCTAAAGACGATTTGCATTTGAGAAAGCCGACTTCAAGGATGCGGAAGTGGCTCTGTTGCACTTGCCAAGTAGAAGAGTCTTATCCATCAAACGACGAGCTTCTTAAAAGCCCAAGGAACAATGCAGAAAGTATGTTGCTTTACTCTTGGCTTAAGGAAACTAATTTACTTTTGTGCTCGATTGTGTTTGTTTTTGGGGTTGTATATAAGATTTTGTTTGGTACTGTTGATGTAACATTTTATGCGAGGATCAATATGCACATTAGGAGAAAATGCATAAGCTGTTAATTGCTGATATTTTGTTCAGTCGTGAAACTTAGCTCCTACTTTCCATATGCTTAGTTAGCACAAATTGATGTTGCAGCTTTGTTGCATGATCTAATTATGTTAGTAATGTAACTTGCGAGCATAGTGAAAATAGAGTTTATGTATGAGGCTTTGACGTAGTTGAGCATGAGCTTGCTGTTATACTTGTCGTCTTATCATATATCGTTTCTGCCTATTGGCCACTGGTTCTTAGGTTTTGACGTGGTTGATCTTTTTTTTTTCTTTTCTTTTTTTGAGGTACTAGGATTACTATTGAGAAGTTATGCTCATGTACTCAATGTACTCATGTTCTGAGTCCTTGTTTTTAAGGGCCCTTTTTTCTTCTCGAATTTGATTGTCCTAAAGAGGCCCTATCCTTGTTCTGGTCGATGTTTATGGTACATTTTCAATGCTGTTGTCGCTGTGAAGGTCTACTGTGTGTATAGGATCCCCCTAAAAATATGTGCTCGATGAGTGTTGCAATTTTCTGAGACAGTTGGTGTTCTTTTTGTTATACTTATTCTTAAGAGTGCTCCCTCCGTCTTTCACCATCTCAGTTTCTTGTGATTTTGCATGTCCACTGGATGTTTCAGTGTTTGATCCTTACACGTCTTGTTTGGAGAACCTTTGGGCTTCAGCTAGCAGTGCTTATTTTTGCACAACACTTGTATCTCTACGACTCTACGAAACTAGTTGTATGAAGGCATGCTTATTGAATGCACTCTAAGAGTCTAAGAAAGTATCTAAAGCTTTGCTATAGCCGTGTCCGGGTCAAAATAGCTTATTTTTTTCATCGTTGTTCGATCTGTGTTAGGTTATGGAGGACGCATGGGTTTGATATTTGTGTAGGATTGCAATTTGAGATTGGAATCACTTTTTTAAGTAAATGTGTTAGAAAATGTAATGCTTCACTAAATGGTCGATGTAATAAACTCCATCAGCAGCTCCAATTCTGATTTCATGATGCAGTTGCCTGAGCTGTTTCATTGAACTTTTTTCTGCTATAAGAAATCAGCTTACATTAACAAATAGGCATTGAGGTAAAATGATTCAAAATTTCAAATAGATGATTTTTTTAGACCACTACCTTATCCCAGGGCCTGCATCTTGGTTTTGTCTTTATGGCGCCATTGTCCCCGACTGCTTCTTAAGTTCTTATATACCACAGTAATTTGTTGTCAAAGACACTTGAATGAGAACCTTTCATGATTTTTACTTGTATAACTTTTAATCTTGATTCCTAGGACACAAGACAAGGTGCTCATCTACTTTCACTTTTTCAGACTATAGTATTCTTTAAGATGAATTTTTATTAGATGGCCCTTTTTATGCTGTCAAATGGCTAAATGGAGTATTTAGCTCTTCATGTCTTCTTGAGATCACCTTCTTGAATGTGCAATGCCAACATGTTAGGCTGTTTCGAGGCTTGACTAAATTTAAGGAATAGTTTTCGGCATCTTTGAAATGGTCATTGGAAGACTCTGTCTTCTACCGTGCCTTCTTTTTTAAGGTTTTGGCATTGACTGTGAGTTGAATTACATACAGTGAACGAGTGTGTGTGTTGGAGTATTGTTCAGAATATAATGAATAATCTATGTGGCATTTTAGCGTGATATTTCATATCTTCCTTAATACAGAATTTCATCACGTCTTAGCTTTTGTTTTGTATTTTTGTAGTTTTCAGGGAAGGCTATTTTGCTTTTGCTTTTGTACATGCTTCAGAAATTAAAGACTTCGTCTAATCAGTGTGATATTTTCTTATTTGCTCTTCTGATTCATCCTTTCCTTTACGATTGCCTTTCTTTGTGCGTTATTTTACGATCGCTCTTGCTTACTAGGAGTTGGCCTGGTCAGAGGACATGATTTGTTCTTTTTCTCTCAAACATTTTGTTTGGTTTTCTTTGTTCTTTTTCCGTCAACCCCGAAAACTTTTGCTGTTTATGTAGTAACAAGCTTGCATAGCAATGATGTGCTTGAAAATTGAACACTTTTACTCTGTATTTTAGGAGCCCCAAAAAATACAAAAGTAGCAGCCCCTGTCAAGGAAGAAGTTCAAAAGACAACACCACCAATTGAAGTACCTGCATTGTCTCTGGATGAGCTTAAAGAGAAAACTGATAACTTCGGCTCCAAGGCGTTAATAGGTGAAGGTTCCTATGGAAGAGTGTATTACGCTACTCTGGAAAGTGGCAAGGCAGTGGCTGTGAAAAAGCTTGATATTTCCCAAGAGCCAGAGTCCAATGTTGAATTTTTGACACAGGTCAGGTTAACTATAAATAATGATGTCTCCAATGTATATCCTGTTATTCGAAAGGCAAGTCTAATCTTTATGTTTGTTTTGATTCTCAATATAGGTTTCTAGAGTCTCGACTTTGAAGCATGAAAATTTTGTTGAGCTGCAAGGTTACTGTGTGGAGGGAAATATGCGGGTCTTAGCTTACGAGTTTGCTACCATGGGATCTTTGCACGACATTTTGCATGGTATAAAATTTCGCTGTTGTTAAGCCACATTAAGACGATAATACAAAATGATGTTCTTTGCTTAAGCTGTTGCCATGTCCTTGTTTCAGGCAGAAAAGGTGTGCAAGGTGCACAACCAGGTCCAGTGCTTGACTGGTCGCAGCGTTTGAGGATTGCAGTTGATGCTGCTAAGGGGTTGGAGTACCTTCATGAGAAGGTTCAACCTCCTATTATTCACAGAGACATCAGATCTAGTAATATTCTCTTGTTCGAACACTTCCGGGCAAAAGTTGCCGATTTCAACCTTTCAAATCAGGCTC
This sequence comes from Spergularia azorica, assembly GCA_038382645.1. NCBI lineage: Eukaryota > Viridiplantae > Streptophyta > Magnoliopsida > Caryophyllales > Caryophyllaceae > Spergularia > Spergularia azorica. The sequence goes on from JBBYHQ010000016.1 coordinate 3,544,212, forward strand.
CGGATATGGCTGCTCGTCTTCATTCTACCAGGGTTTTGGGCACCTTTGGCTATCATGCACCTGAGTAAGTACTTCTATACTATCTTTTATATTTAAAATATACCTCCTTTGTAAAGTTTGCGTGTGGTCTCAACTTGTAGTAATTTTAGGTGTTGTTGCTATTTTGCTTTAGTTGTGGACTTATTTCATGTACTTGTTTTGTGATAATTGACTTTCGATTGACTTGGATAGAACCTGAGACTATGCATTAGTATTTGGTGAGTATCTCGGGGTGCTACTAGCGTAGTCTACAGAATTATTGAATGATGGCTGTTGCTACCATCTACCGTAAGCTGATGGGAATATGTTGTGTGCTTAATGCTGGAGAGATTGTTCAGTGTCATATATTCGAGCATCGTGAACATTGTTCATTCTTCTCTTTGCTGGTTTATCTATAATTGGCCTTGACACTCTTCATGAAGTCATGATGGACTTGAGTTTTGGCTGCTGATACTTGGTGGGTAACGCAATGGAGAGCCATTAGACATTTGAGAGTTGTGATAGCTGAATTATAATTTTTTGAAGTCTTTAGTTGTAAAATTTAGGTCCAACTGATTTTTCTGTGTTTTCTGTGAGGGGCACGAAATGAAGAAAGACAACTCCGACCTAAATATTCTGTTTAGTTTCCTAAAAATCTTAGATCTTATAGCTAATTCGACTTGCTGTATGGTCTGTCTTTATGTGTTTTGTGGGTCTCCTGTTGTAGTCATTACTGGATGCCAATATTTTAGGATGACCATCTCACTCTAATCCTGAAATTTATGAATGGTGTCGTGAACATTTGATAAAATTTTGTCTGCAATCATCTCAGGTATGCCATGACTGGACAATTGTTACAAAAGAGTGATGTGTACAGTTTTGGCGTGGTTCTTCTGGAGCTTCTTACTGGCCGCAAACCCGTTGATCACACCATGCCCCGTGGGCAACAGAGTCTTGTGACATGGGTGAGTAGCTTGTGTTTTATGTTCCCCCCACCCCACCCCACCCCAGTGTATGAGATTATTCTCTTACCTTGACAAGTCATGCTTCTGTTTGCTCTTGCTTAACCTGATCTGACTATATTTATGCTGTTAGGCGACTCCACGACTGAGCGAAGACAAAGTTAAACAGTGTGTTGACCCTAGATTGAAGGAATACCCCGCAAAAGGAGTTGCTAAGGTTCCTTTCTGGCTCCTACCTGCTTTGGCCTTTTTTTTTATCAAATGCATTTTGCTATTTGCTAACATAACATGTAATACTCTGGCTGCAGTTAGCTGCTGTTGCAGCACTTTGTGTACAGTACGAATCTGAATTCAGGCCGAACATGAGCATTGTGGTGAAAGCGCTGCAGCCATTACTAAAGGCACCAGCTCCTGCTCCAGAGAGTTGATGAAGCCGGTCACGCTGAATTTCTGTTGCATGGAGTGTGTTGGAATTTTTCTGCAACTGTTTGGTTGTGTTGATCGTCATATATAAAATCCGATTTTTTAATTCGTTCGCAAGTTTGTGGTTTGAATATGAAGAGTTGGGTTTTAGAATCCTTTTGAGTAAAGCTTGTACTTTCAGCGGTGCTACTATTTGTATCAAGAACATAGAGTTGGTATATTAACTCATTATTTGACAATGTCAGCTGCCCAGCTATGTCTATTTTTACCCGTACAAAGCTTCTAACCTGAATACCTCGTTGACTGGGAGATACAAAATGCTATATTATCGTTCTCACTTTTGTTAGTCTACTCTACTCGTACATATCGCTCTCTCTTCTATCGCATTTTTTTTGCCAAACATGAAGTAAATAAGACTATGGCAGGGAAATTCTTTCGTATTTTCAAACGTGCTAATGTCACCCTTGTGGCGTTATTCAAATCCTTATCCTTCTCATGTACAGTACTCCGTAATCAAGAAGTTATAACACGTACAATGTCGTCCTTGTTCAATTACATGTAGTACTGTTGCATGCATGCATAGTCACAAAGACCTACGGGCATGAGTGCATGACAAACCGTCGGGGCGTAGGTTTCGTATATTATTACGACGGACCACACGTATTATTAGGACCGGCCAACAAACGATTGCGACTGGCTTATTTTTTCCTTTGACCGTTGCCGGTTGGCTACTTGGCTAGGTGGACACCGGAAGGGTATATGACTTGGAAGCTGCCTTTTCTTGTAAGCTCGAACTTAATTAGATGAATTCTCATTCATTTGTAACCCGTGAGGGTGATCTAAACCCAAAAAACTCGTTTAAATTGTAGGGAGCAGGAAATCAATTAATAGTCTTAAAACTTTATTGTACCGTTGCTTTAACGAAGTGATGAGCAACTAAGCAATCGCATAATTGCCACACTTGAAATGGCCATGCCCGCGACTAATTAAATAGCTCAATGGAACTAGCTCCGTCAATCCTTTTGGATTATTCTTAACATTCGGTTTGAATATGTAAGTACAAACCAAAAAACGTTAAAAATCCACGATAATGTAAAGACGAGAGGCGAACAATTTTGATGTTATTTTATTGTTGGATAATAACACCTGTAAAATTCGACGTTGTGTACTGATGTTGCTGAAACACTAGAATTTTTTTTGCTCTGTCTCTACTTCCCTACCAAGGACATAATATCACAATTCGGAAATCTTTTTTTATGCTACGTGCGTTACTCCTTCCTTATCCACACAAATCTGAAGTCAAATCTTTTGAACATTTTTTAAAAATTTGGTAGATTTTAAACAAAACGAACCGATATCTTTGAACTACAAACAAATCTCAATTTGGTCATTTCTGCATTATTTCTGTCAACTGCAATTTGCGTCACTTACTTGCAATTATAAAGCTAATATTGTCGTATTATGCTTCTTCAACTTTACACCGTAACTTCTCTCGTTATTAACTTAATCGTGTTTACACATACACTGATACACACGTTCATCTTATATAACTTCTATCGCAAAACTAGCATAATTACATTTTAATCATCCTTTTCATTCAATAATTTCTCAAAAAAAGCTCAAATAATTACAAAAGCATAGAGAAATGTCATTTGAATATGGTCGGATTAGTGCAAAACGTTACGATAAGTCGTCGTTACATTTTTCGCTAATTGTCGTATTGTTTTGGTGCCAAGTGATTAGTTGTGCTTGTGCTCCTCCTGAAGAGCCGGTTAAGTGTTTTAATGGTAACACCAACTGCACTGTCTCAAACGGGTACGGGTCGTTTCCGGATCGGAGCAGTTGCTATGCAGCAGATATTGTGTACCCTCAAAATGAAGATCAAATCATTTCATACGTTAGAGATGCAACTAAGATTAAGAGGAAGATCAAGGTTAGTACTGAGTATTCTTTTAAGGCGGAATATTGTTCATTGATTTTTTTTACTTATGTATTTATAAAATATATTGTTCTTAGTGATTATTGCTTGGTTCTCAATCGCAATCCCCTTAGCTTAGCTTGGAGCGAAGTTGTAGTTTGCGGAATGTTAGCTTGACTGTAATTCATTGTAGGTATACGTGTGTAATTAAGCTGCGTCTTGGTATGCAAATTGCTAGAGGTCTACAGTGTAGACACAATTAATGTGTCTACAATGTAAAATTGAGATTGGAGTAGTAAAATTGATTGTAATGAAAAATTCAGGTAGTAAAATTAATTGTGTGAGTAGTAAAATTTTGATGATGTAGTAAAATTATTGCTGATTGTAGACACTTTTGGGTGTCTACACAGTAGACCTTTAGCATTGTCCTCTTGGTATACATATCGAGACTTAGATTGATGAAATAACACGCAATTATTAACCCTAATAAATAATCTTTGCTTGATTTTATATAATCGATTTTTCTAACCTGTGCCATAGGGCACATGATAAAAACTAATATCCTTCCTTATTTAAGTGGTGATTTTCTCAATCAATCAATGAGATCCCATGTTACTTGTAAAACTGTTCATGAGTTGTATATACTCGTTCATGTTCGACAAGCTTGTTCATGAAAAAATGATTAGTTCGATCGAGATTTGTTAGCCATAGCACTGTGCCAGCACATCACACATTGCACAAGAGTCGAAATGGTGGGGCAATGGGTGAAACCCAACCATAACTCTCATCTTTAATATGTGCTTTGCCCTAACACAGTGTTGAGGTTACGTTAACAAAACTCAGTTCGACGATGAAGATTGCCATCAGTGGATGGATGAATGTGATCCACATGTGAGTTTTATGGGCATGGAACCATAAATCCATACTATAACTTGGATTAGATAGAAGAGAGCAACATGTTTGTTAATAAGTAACTCCGATCGATCTAGCCAAAAAAAGAAAAAGGTAGCTAATAATTCCTTTTTTGATATTATATGATTCATTTTCCTTCATTTACAAATTTACATGTTTTCAGAAGAGTAAGGCTATTTGTATATGTTTTCTCGTTCAGAAGAGAAAGTCGAGATAGCTGATGCACCATGCATGGATAGCCCACTAGTAGGCCCTAAGGCGAGGCTAAACCACTAGGCCATAGCTTAGCTTGATGCCGCGATCCTAAAATTTTCTAATCAGTCATACATGAATCTCATGAATCTGAACTTATTGGTTAAGTAACTTAAACAGGTGGTAACTAGATATGGTCATAGCTTCCCCAAGTTGGTGTGTCCAGATGGAGAAGACGGGCTAGTAATAAGCACCAATAATCTCAACAAAGTACTCAACGTCGACATGGCACAACAGACAATGACGGTTCAAACCGGGATGACGCTGATGCAACTCAAAGACTAGGCTGCGAACGTGAGCCTAGCACTGCCTTACTCTCCTTATTGGGCAGGTGTAACCGTTGGGGGAATGATTGCAACCGGCTCCCACGGCAGCTCTTTACGCGGTCTTGGTAGCGCGGTTCACTACTATGTTGTTGGCCTTACGATTGTGAGTCCTGGTTCTCCCGAAGATGGTTATGTCAAAGTGAGGAGGCTTGCCCAAGAAGATGAAGATCTTGAGGTAGTCAAGGTCTCTCTTGGTGTTCTTGGTGTTATTTCACAGGTATGCATGCTCTTCAAGTCCACAATTGTAGACATTAATTAATGAATTCTTTGATGCTGATGTCGAATGGTAGTAATGTTAGACTTTTGATGATAAAAAAAAATTTATTTGTTGTTGATCTTACTCATCTTAGTGAACTTGGGGCACGTACGTTACGGTTATAAAATTCACCTACGAATCTACGACTGTGCTGAAATTTATTTAACATCGTCAATCAAAGAATAAAATAATAATCATCGAATACCTCATCATCGAAGACTAACGTATACTTGTGTTTATGAAGGTGACATTCAAATTGCAACCCTTGTTCAAGAGAAACTTGACATTCGTAACCAAAGATGACAGTGACTTAGGAGATAAGGCATTAACATTTGGTTTAGAACATGAGTTTGCGGACATGGTGTGGCTGCCTAGCCAACGCAAGGTGATATACAGGATCGACGACAGGGTACCGGTCTCTACGCCTGGAAATGGCGTCTATAACTTCATCCCCTTTCTCCCTGTTCCGAAACTTGTTCTAGAATCCGTTAGAGGAACAGGTAAGCTAATTAACAAATTTAGGTTAAGACTCTTAAGAGTATTATTTAGTACAATTCACGTACACTTCACGGTTCGATTATTCTTGAACTTCATTTGAAAAGAACTAGACGAGTCTAACTCTGATCTTGGTTTTTACTGCACCTTGTAGAAGTACTAGAAGAAACGCTGGGTTTGGATAAGTTAAGATGCGCCAATGCTAAAACAATTACGAATGTTTTCCTTGCCAGTGCATTCGGACTCAAAAACAATGGTAATGTTCTACTCGTATGTATACTCTTCTTTAAGATTTTGTTTCCTTTTAATTATGATTAATGGTCAGCTGTGATGAGCTCAATAGCTCTTGGTAGTGTTCGGATACCCCCTCCCCTCCGTGGTTTGATTGTACAATCCTGCATTCAAAGCAAATATCTATTGTCGTATAAATATAAATTTCTTTCCTCATCCCCACAACATTAGCTGCTCCTATGTAACAAAACAAAAACTTGGTCCATTTAAATTGCTTGTAAAAATGGTTTGATCGAAATCACAAAAATCTATCGTATTGATTGATGCAGGTTTTATATTCACTGGTTATCCGGTCATTGGATATCAAAATAAGATGCAGGCGTCAGGAGAATGCCTAGACGGTCGAGGTGGTTATTGCGGATGGGATCCAAGAATAAAGGCGGAATTTTACTTTAGCAATGGGTTTACTTTGCCATTTTCCAATGTTAAGAGCTTTATTCAAGACATACAAAATCTTGTTAACATAGCACCCACATCAATGTGTGGTGTAGAATTATACTACGGTGTGTTAATGAGATACGTAAAGACGTCATCGGCCTATCTTGGTAAGGATGAGGATGGTATCGACTTTGACATCACCTTCTATAGATCTCGAGATCAACCCTCGGGCCCGAGGCTTTACGAGGATATAATGGATGAGATTGAGCAATTGGCTGTCTTCAAGTACAATGCATTGCCACATTGGGGAAAGAATAGGAATGTAGCATTTGAGGGTGTGATTAAGAAGTATAGAGATGGAGACAAGTTTTTGAGAGTTAAGGACAAGTATGATCCCTTGCGATTGTTCTCGAGTGAATGGACCGACCAAATCTTGGGCGTGCAAGGAAATGTGACAATTAACAAAGTAGGATGTGCTCGTGAAGGGTTGTGTATCTGCTCCACGGACTCCGATTGTGGCCCCAATTATAGTTGTAAGAAAGGTCGCATCTATACCACGGCTAGAGTTTGTAGAAAGACTACCTAAACGTACTGCTTCGTGCGATACAAAATTATTTGATTGTTAATTTGTTACGTTGGGACATTTCGAGATGTGATTTACGATTATTCTAAGATTCTTGTTGGAACTAAATAAAATACGGTTATTGTAAATTTAAGATTATATTGTAATAAAGTTTGAAAAGAAATAAGCTCTTTGACACATCAATGTTGCTTGCATATGATAAAGGGCGTGAGTCATTTACCACATGACAAATTGACAAATAGTATATGAAACGGTCTCATGGTAAGGCGGACCAAAAAATAACTATTTGTTAATTTTATTTTTTAAATAAACTATTTTCATTATCATCCAAAACAAAATATCATGGTTTTTTTAGAGGTCGTTGAACTTTTTTTTTTTTTTTTTTCTTATCCTTCACCATGCACATTGTCGTGGGATAAACCCAATGTCTCATATGAGACCGTCTCGTGAGACTAACACTTATAAGCTATTGGATTTTAATTTTTTTTTTATATTATTTAAGTTTTTTGTATTCGGACCTTACTTGATTTTTTAAATGTTTTGTTGTTGTGATTCTTTTAATATTGGTAGATTGACCCAAACAAAACGGATCGAATATCTTTGAACTAATACAAACATACGAATACAAACAATGCAACTTATTATAAGCTGTGGCCATTGTCCTTAACCCATTTGGCCGTCCTGCATTTCTTGTCAACTCACTTAGTTAGCATATGCTTCTCCATTTTTTTCAGTGTAACAATCCTGTCGTTATCAAATAATCGTGCTTACGCTCACGTTCATCCTATATAACCTCTTACCAAAACTTAGTAATCATCTTCAACCAATAATAATTTCGCATCCTCTCAATAGGAAATGTCATTACTATATGGTTGGATTAATGCAAAACCTTATGATAAAATGTCGTTCCATTTTTCGCTGATTGTCGTGTTGTTTTGGTGCCAAGTGATTAGCTGTGCTTGTGCTCCTCCAGAAGAGCCAGTTAAGTGTTCCAATGGTAACACCAACTGCACGGTCACAAACGGGTACGAGTCATTTCCGGATCGGAGCACTTGCCATGCAGCAGATATTGTATACCCACAGAGTCAAGATCAACTTATTTCATACGTTAGAGATGCAACCAAGATTAAGAGGAAGATCAAGGTTAGTGTTCCTTATTAGTTCATAATGGCTAGATTATTTTTGTTTATGCATGATTAGGTTTGATTAGCCTAGAATCTGTGAATTGTCGATCTACTTTGAATACCATATACTCCGTATATATTTATTAAGGGTCTGGGACATTGTCGATATGTTACAATGTGTCACAATAGTGAGGTGGAAAATGTCTAAATTAAATCTGTTACATACGTGAAAACATGTCACTGAATAGTCACATTACGACTAGTATTGTAATATGATACTCGTTTACATTGGCCAATTCAAAAAGTCACCGTGGATTGTAATCAATGGAGGTAATTAATTTTAACTTGAACAGGTCGTAACTAGATACGGTCATAGCTTTCCCAAGTTGGTGTGCCCAGATGGAGAAGATGGGCTGGTAATAAGCACAAATAACCTCAACAAAGTACTTAGCGTCGACAAAGGAAAAGAGACAATGACGGTACAAAGCGGGATAACACTGAAGCAACTCATTGTCGAGGCCGCGAACGTAAACCTTGCACTGCCTTACTCTCCTTATTGGGCGGGTGTGACCGTTGGAGGAATGATTGCAACCGCCTCACACGGCAGCTCTTTACGTGGCCTTGGTAGCGCGGTCCATGACTATGTCGTAGGCCTTACGATTGTGAGTCCTGGTGCTCCTGAAGATGGTTATGTTAAAGTGAGGAGGCTCGCCCAGGGAGATGAAGATCTTAAGGCAGTTAAGGTCTCTCTTGGTGTTCTTGGTGTTATTTCACAGGTATGTCCGTATGTATGTTTGAATTGATCGTAGAGTTGGGCTTGACTGGGAACAACATTTTTAATTTTACTAGAAAATCGAGGTTATAATTATACTTTTTTTTAGCTGGTTATAATTATACTTAGAACAAAAACTCATAAGAGATCGTTTCATAAAATTAAGTGAATTGCGAAAACTTGATTTACATTTAGAAGTTGTTTAAAATTTAATTGCTCACCAGGCCACTCACCAAAATAAAAGAACAATAGAAAGAAAATTAGACATATCAAAAGAATTCTCCAATAAAATAATCATGTGGGAAATCTAATAATGATCATTATTGTTTTTCCTTCTGTATATAAAGTCAAAACTCTTTAGAGTCTAAACAAGTAATCACAAAGTAAAACATGTGAGTATCAAAGTTGAGTTAACAAGTGGTTAGAAAATCAATCTGTCTAGAATTGTTCCGGTTTCGAATCTTTATACATGTATACTACTACTCCCTTCCTATACATTAGTTGAATAGGAGTAGTGAACACAAACCAATTGAAATCGTGCCCTAAGGTTAAATCATAGCCGCATCTTTGAGAATTTTTAACAGGAGCGACTGTTAATGAATCTAGGTCGCTTATACATCTATCATTACTTCGGCAAACTTTTAAACTAATATACATATCCATGATTTACGAAGGTGACATTCAAACTGCAACCCCTGTTCAAGAGAAACTTGACATACGTAACCAAAGATGATGGTAACTTAGGAGACAAGGCATTAACATTTGGTTTAGAACATGAGTTTGCGGACATGGTTTGGCTGCCTAGCCAACGCAAGGTTATATACAAGATCGATGACAGAGTACCGGTATCTACACCCGGAAATGGGGTCTATAATTTCATCCCATTTCGCCCTGTTCCAAAACTCGTTCTAGAATCCGTTAGAGCAACAGGTAAAAGATAAAATGTTCGGCTCATATTTATTAAATTCATTTTATTTTTAGTACATACTAGTACAGTTTAGTCTTTCATGATTCACTGTTCGGATATTTTTGACCATTTACTTCACAAAGCTTTGCATAACTCTTGATTATTGCACTTTTCAGAAGTACTAGAAGAAACACTGGGTTTGGATACGTTAAGATGCGCCAAAGCTAAGACAATTACAAAAATTTTCCTTGCTAGTGCGTTTGGACTCACAAACAACGGTAACTATCATCGATCCTTACTTTCCATGCACCTTTCGATTCCTGTTATTACAAGTGTTCGATTCGCCATCCCGTATGAGCGTCTATAGGTCAGGCACCTCATATTGTCATATTCAGCAAAAATGCGATAATTCAAAGAACACACACAATTAATTAATAATTAGTATCTACTATGGATCGAAATTAGAATTTTTGTATCATTGTCAATTTGCATGTTCTTAATGTCGTGTTAAGAAGTCGCAGTACGTATTGTCTGGACTCAGATTGTAACATTCTTGGTTATCGACTGATGCAGGTTTTATATTCACCGGCTACCCGGTCATCGGATATCAACATAAGATGCAGGCCTCAGGAGTATGCCTAGACGGTGAAAGTGGTTATTGCGGATGGGATCCAAGAATAAAGGCAGAATTTTATTTTAGCAATGGGTTTACTTTGCCGTTAGCCAATGTTAAGAGCTTTATTCAAGAAATACAGAAACTAGTTAACATAGCGCACACATCAATGTGTGGTGTAGAATTATACTATGGGATCTTAATGAGATACGTCAAGGCGTCCTCCGCCTATCTTGGCAAGGACGAGGATGGAATCGACTTTGACATTACCTACTATAGATCTCGTGATCGACCCTTGAGTTCAAGGCTTTATGGGGATATAATGGATGAGATTGAGCAATTGGCTATATTCAAGTATAATGCATTGCCACATTGGGGCAAGAATAGGAACGTAGCATTTGAAGGCGTAATTAAGAAGTATAGAGATGGAGACAAGTTTTTGAGTGTTAAGGACAAGTATGATCCATTGCGATTGTTCTCGAGTAAATGGACCGACCAAATCTTGGGTTTGGAAGGGAGTGTGACTGTTAACAAAGTAGGATGTGCTCGTGAAGGGTTGTGTATTTGCTCCACGGACTCCGATTGCGGCCCTAATTACAGTTGTGAAAAAGGTCGTGTCTATACGATGGCGAAGGTATGCAGAAAGACGATTAACTTGCTTCGTTCAGATCCGAATGTGTTTGACGATAATGTCGAACAAATTTCAAAATTTGATAAGCAAATTTAAGTGCTTCGTGTTGAAAATGTGATTGCTTGGTAATAAAGTTCGCAAAAAACTACCTACGTGTAGTTTTGTTTACCTAGCTTATCTTCCATTTCTTTCGTTTATATACATCAGCCAGCTTTATAATTCGGAGGAGTATGTCTTCTTTCATTTAGTAAACTCTGCTTATCGTTGGTACAACACGTTGAGCATAGTGCGTGCGTATTTCAAATCATAACAATGATTATGAGTTAGGTAATTTAGAATACAAGATTAAAATCAATAAACTTGTTTCCACTGTTCATCGATATTGCACCGAATTAAAGCAAAAATTTGAAATCATACACGAAATAGAGAGAAAATGATACGATTATTATTCAACTGAACAATTACAACTTCAACGAACATACACAATGCATACTAGAACTACATACTACATTTATATAATCATTAAGAACTACAATAACAAATCTGCCCGATTTTAATTTCCTGATTAATCAGGTCTAATTAGGGCAATTAATTAAAAAAGCTTGAGCGACAAAGAGGGCAAGCAAGAGAATCAGTACTAGTACACTTAACCACCATCTTAACAAGGCAATCTCCATGAAACACATGGAAACAAGGCAACCTAGCCGCGTCCACCACCTTACCACCACCACCGACCTCATCCAAGCATATCGCACAGCAGCCCTGGCTCGATTCCGAGGACGACGACACACTCAAATTGACATTACACCTACCCAAGAATTTCCTAACCATTTCAGGCGTCACAACCCCTTTAGGCCTTTCAATAAAATCATGCACCTCTATGTTAACCAACATTGCGACCGCCCGTGGACCGACATCGTTATTATTGCCGCCTTCTTGCTCTTCCTCGATCATGTCAAAGTAAGTTTCAGCGATGGTCATAGCTGCCGTGCTTCTTGCAAACTCTTCGACACCGAGTTCTTCGAGCTCCCCATCCACCCTAACACCGAAATCTCCTTCTTCTATGTTATCCCAATCTAAATCGTCTTCTATAAGCAACGTAATTGTGGTACAACGTTCTATTACCTGCCCGTCCTCTTGTTGGCGGTAATCCTTGTACCGTAAATCAATGGTGAGTTCTTCAACATCATTGCTACTTTCGATATTGCTGTAGTTTTTACCGTATTGGGGTGAAGCATCGAATTTTACGGTTGCCCTAAAGTGAGGGTAGTTTTCTGTTGAAGTTACCATTATTGATGGATGTAATTTCTTGTGATTTGGTGATTGCGATCAACTGGTTTTTAGGTATATATAATAAAATTGATTGATAGAGTTTTGGTAAATATATTATGTTGGTATTCTTTCCATAACAAATTTGGAAAATATCAATTTAACCAATTTTACCGAGATACTTTCCTAATTTTGTTTTCCTTAGTCAACTTTTTTTTTAAAAAGCAGTCACTTTTGTACAACGTTATTTATATGTCGAACTTACTAAAAAAAAATGGAACATTCGCGAGTAACACACTAACACTATAGCTAAGCTTGAGGCCGGTAAATAGTAGATTTGTTGGAGAAATGAAAGAACGTACTTGTTCAGAAATCGTGGTTGTAGGAGACCTAGGAGTAAAGAAATTATGAAAAGGAATGGATTAACGGTAAGATGTTGATAGAATAACGGAAATTTTTGAATTATTAACGAATTTGCTAAATCGATCAATCATGTCATGCAAGCAAATTCAATTCCCTATTCGAAAGAATGAACAAATACGGAAATACCAATACGTTCTTTTTCTTTAATCTATACAAGCAATTTCGATATCAAGATCGCTTCTTTCGCTTAAGGAAGAAGCTAAATGCACACTGATTGCACAGGCTAGTATAAATATAAAGTGACCTAATATGTAAACTTACATTGGTCGTGGACAAAGCAAGACAACTGCACAAGCGCCTCACGGCCGGAGGCTCAAGTGCATAAAGGCGAAGACTATAGCCGTACAAGGACGGGTCAAGTGAGTGAGTGAGTGACTACTGTAGCAGCCAATGCTTTTTGCTATGATTGAGGGATCCCACAGTGTGAGTGCTTTGGTTAGGAAAAATAAGGTAACTATCAATACAAGCCCGTTGAAAAGGGCTGATAGCGAGAGTTACACTTTCGTTGCTGCTGCTAGAAATTCAGTGATCCCGAGATGTTGTAATGGGGAAACTCAGTGGACAAACGTAATGGCAAAGATAAGAGAACACCAGTCCCAAACATATCAACTGAAATCGTAATGGCAAAGATAAGAGAACACCAGTCCCATACATATCAACTGAAATCTCTAATATGATGGGATCGGAATAATGACATTGGTAAGACACTAAAGCACAGTGAAGCTCGTAAGCACTACACCCTCGGCCTTACTATCAGCTCTACACCATCAACCCTTAAGTCCTTAACCCACCCGTCTCACCTCTGTATACCATACACAACAGAGCTGAATGGCAGACAAGAACCAAAACATCGAAGTATTAGAGGTCTTTACCAGCAAACAGAGCCAAAACATCAGTAAAAGAGGTTTTCAGTAGCAAACAGAGCCATCGCATTAAAAGTATCAAGATTCGAAACCACTACATAACCCCAAGAGCAGGCATGATGGTATTCGTGGCACACGCCAGCTATTAACGAGAAATACTCAAGACACTATCTTATGCCTTAAATTGCTCCTCTAAAGAGAGGAGATTTAAACAGGAATAAAAGAAACTTGCCATGGACATGCCTTCCCTTCTGTGTCTGGCTTCCAACACAAGGAAACACCCCCAATAATTGCCAACATCGAAAATAGACTAATAAAAACATTCATTATACTGTTGGTGTGAACCGAAATGGATAGATACATTCTTGATGCACTAGTCAAAGAGTCCTTGCCATTCACCAATATGATTACAGCACACTGGTAATCAGGAGTACATTTCAATTCATGTGCGATCCTAAGAATTCAACTAACTAGCAAGCAACCGGAGTAAGATGTGCACAGTGCACCTCATTAGTTGGAAGCTAGACAATACGCATAGTAAAACCATACAAACCCAGAAACAGAAACTCGACAATAAAACCTGGAACGGTAATAGCAGAGAAACAGGAGCAGAGACCCATAAACTCAGAACTACATGAGATGTTCGAAGGCCATTGTACCAGGCAGCTAATTTCATAGATGTCAAAGTCTTACCATTAAAGATACATGCTATCACTAAAACAATTAGTTCCCACATTCAACAAGTATCTCAGACAATAAAAGTTGATAGAAACACAAAACTTGCTTCCTTGAGCGAGCAGTTAAAACAGAGATGTTCCCTTGCCCTTCTTGTCTCCACCAATCTCAAAGTGCTTGCATCTCTGCAAAACGAATGACAACACAGCACATTAGCAATAAGAAGGTAATTGCAAACAAAATAGATGAATTTATGAAGCAAGGGTAGGATAAGTAGAGTTGAAACGAACCTTGATGGGGTGCTGAGAAACATGCTTGCACGACTGGCATTGTAGCCTCAACACAATCTTCTTGGTAGTCTTAGCCTGTTCAGCAAAGAAACCACAACATCAAGAAAACAGCAGTAAAGAATGTTTCAAACGAACAGATAGCCCCAGATGAGCAGATGTAAGACAAAGGAGCAGAGCCTCTACCTTCTTGTGGAAGACGGGCTTAGTCTGACCACCATAACCTGACTGCTTACGGTCATAACGCCTCTTTCCTTGAGCAGCCAAACTATCCTTACCCTTCTTGTACTGGGTCACCTTGTGCTGGGTGTGCTTCCTGCATTCCTTGTTCTTGCAGTAAGTCTTCTTCGTTTTGGGTACGTTCACCTAATAGCCAAAATGCATCCACATAGATATGATCAGTAAAAAGCACCATCACTACTGATTGACGAACAGTCTAACATAGACACACAGACAATCTCAGCTGCACATGCTCAAACAAATTGCTGGGAATTGACGATTAATATTGGCCATAACTGGAGCTTGTTCCCACAAAATTTATTCATGAAAATCCATCAATAACATGGAGTAACAAATTCAAGGGAACAAACCCTAACACGAAGATACACACAACCTCAACAGCATAAAAATGTAAATGGCTGAACACAACAGGCATTAATATAGGCTAACGAGCTTGTTCCCGCAAAATTCGTTCATGAAAATCCATCAATAACGTGAAGAAACACGTTCCCAAGGGAACAAACCCTAACATGGAGAAACACAATTTCAACAGCATCAGAATGTTCATGCCCAAACACAATCTACAAGCAGTAATATAGGCTAACAGGAGCTAGTTCCCGCAAATTTCATTCATGAAAATCCATTAATAACAAGGAAAAACAAATTCCCAAGGGAACAAACCCTTTGAGAGACACACAACCACGACAGCATTAAAATGTAAATCCTCACACACAATCGACAGGAAGCAAACTGTGAAACTGTCAGAAATGCATATATGTTCAAAAAGCTTGATGGGACATTGAATCAAAGCATACTCCTTACGAACATATAAAAGGAAATCACTTGAGCGTTTCATTTGGTCAAGTGCACTATTCCGAACAAAATCACCACAATTTTCGGAACATAATCGGAATTCGCCATACACCAATCTCTAACCCCAAAGACTACCGCATCACAAATCCGAAACCCCATGTAATAACAAACACTGAATCATACAATTACATACACTCCATCAATATCATAACATCAAAACAAACCCCATCATGAAACAACATACACCCAAATACCCAATCATACAGCAACATAAACCCACCATAAAAACTAAATCATCTACACATCTGAACCGTATACGTTACGTTTCTAAACCAATAAACATTATTCAAACCACATTTCTACAGCGATCTAACAGCTAAAAAAAATCTGGGTCTTCACTTAGATGGTTAAAAATTCCGCCTTTAATCTAAACTAACATTCCTACAGTAATTTTACATTAAAAAAGATGCGGAATTTTATTCTGATTGTTCAAACTAATTACAAGAATCAAATATTAAAACAAATATACAAACAAATAACCTAATTTTACCTGTACAAATAATCAAAAACCATAGGGAGTGTATGATATGAAATGAATAAATTGAATCATAGTGATGAAATTCGAAGAGAGGAGGAGAGAGAAAGAGGGTACCATTGTGACGAGCGGCGGCGTACGAGTTACTCTTTGGTGAAACGAGAAAAACCCTAGCAAAGTGAGGAAGATAGAAGCGGAAATGAATAAGTTCCCCAATTTATATGAAGGGGTGAAGTCGGAGGGGTTTTGGTTATCTTGATGGGCCGATGTTTTTGGATCATTTGACGTAAATGATACGGGTATGGGCTTGGTCAAATAACATGGATCCATCAACCCTTCTCTCTCACGTTGTAAAAAAAAATTATTTATCGTAAAACCGTCTAACTATTATAAGATAATCGGTTTTTCTATCCTTTGCTCACTGTCCACTGAGCACATGTTAAAGTTCATATTTTTTTTTCCCTTTGTTTGAGCAAGATTCATTTGCGATGCATTTGGGGATGTGTTCGTTAGATTTTAGAAATTGACGGTTTGTAGTAGGCGCTAATTACCGAAGATGTGGGGTTAATTTGCTCCAATTACAACATGCAAGTTATGACACGCTCACGATAAATGTGCAAATGATACGAACGATAGAAAAACGAGTAGATGTAAACATTTGGAGGGACACGTATGTCGAAATGGTGAGGTATAAGAAAGTTTTCTATAGCTTACCAGTAACCAGTTACTTATTTGAACTTAATGTTTAGAGACAATGCTATGCGAGCAAAAGTATAAGCGGTCGTTTGGTCCATTATCGATTTAAGAATTAGAACACTAGATAATTTCTAACTAGTTTTTGCGCCTGTGAAATCACATTTCTATTTTTGCTTCCTTTCAAACGAAAATTGTACACGATATCTCTATGACTTAATTGGCCACTTAAGTTTTGACCTTAGTGGCTAAGAAATCACCCCATGGATAAGATGAACTTGTAACTCGTAAGTAAATTTATTCTTTCTAAATTGTTGTTATCTTGTTCATCCACCTTTTTTGAAATTGTATGAGTAAGAAGGGGTCAAAATGTTAAAAAAAATAGAATAAGGTACATAATTTGAACACATATTTACATGATGATGTCTTTACTTTGAAGTATTTTAAAAAAAATTATCGTTGCAAGCAATATTTCAAAAATAACGAATAGTGATGATCTACATATCACAATGGACAAAAT
This sequence comes from Spergularia azorica, assembly GCA_038382645.1. Taxonomy (NCBI): domain Eukaryota; kingdom Viridiplantae; phylum Streptophyta; class Magnoliopsida; order Caryophyllales; family Caryophyllaceae; genus Spergularia; species Spergularia azorica. Next base: position 3,561,370 of record JBBYHQ010000016.1, read on the forward strand.
CATGATTTGAGTAACTTTGTATGAATTTGTAATTTGAGTTTAAAATTAGTACAACCACAATTGTCTATTCGGTCAATTGCAAGATCAAAAGTTTTGGTGACTAAAACGATCAACTTTCATTATAGAAAGAGTTTTACTACAATATAACTATTTGGAACAATTATAATATTAATTTGTAACTAACAATAAGTCAATAATATGATGTGCATACATATGCACTACATAAAATGAAACAATAATTGATACATACAATCACTAAAAGGTGTCAATATCCCTCTAAATAGTTGTTCTCACATCCTAACTTAATTTCTCCTTCTCGACATATCATCCATGTATGACATGCAAATTTTTTTTCTTACTTCAAACAAAGAACTAAAGTATATCTAACAGACAAACATAGCAAACGAAAAGTCAAGAGACGAAATATTCAATACCATTATTAAGATGATGAGTAATATTTTGAATAATGAAATTTATGACAAATAAATTTAAAGAAGTACAGTTGAAGTGTTCTTTAAACGTTCGAAAAGACAGCTCAAGAGGTGTTTTCACTTGATTTAATTTGAGAGTAACACGTAAGGTGATGACATGGAATTAAGCTCAGATAAAGACAACTAAGCCTAATCAATCTCGGCATGTCACGTGGTATTTGTGAAACTATTTTATTAGCCTATTAATATTATAGTTATTATTATTATTATCAACTTTTGTCCCCGTGCAACGAACAGAATCATTCAAAAATTCCAAAAAGCATTTAGAAACTTGCCAACAATAATTGCTAACCTTTTCTTATCTCTCATCTACTATTGCGTATTTCCTCTCCCTTGTTCCCATCAACCTCACAAACACTCTATCCCCATGCTAAAAAACCTTTAAGAAGCACCTAAAATATTTCACCCCTTTTCCGACACTTGTAACCTGCTATCGCAACCCGAGACCCGTTCCCCTTTCCATTCCCCTAAAGATGTCATCCCAACTATAAGTCTTATCAATTGCACAACATGTTCTCAATTCATTCTACATAGATTTTCCAAATTTTATCGAGTTTGAAATCTCAAATTGTTGAGGTTGTATGTACTCCTTAGATAATAAGTTGCACCATTAGTGTATTGTTTAAATGAAATAAAACTTTCAGAAAGCTGACATCTTTTTTTTTTTTACCATTCCATTCCTCTAACCCATCACTTCTTAATTTCATTTTACATTTTAAACAATTGGCTTGTAAATAGAAATAAAATCAAAATATTTTCTCTTTTTTCATTTAAGAATGTTTTTTTTTTAACTCGGTAGTGATCCAATGTTTATAGTATTTGTAAAAGATATAACTAATGCATGCAGTTTTTGAAAAATAACGACAAATTATAACTTTTGCTCATTACATAGGACAAAATCTTGAGTTGATTGATATAAGATGAATTTTATGTTCGTGTGTGGATTATATTGAAATCACAGCTGCCTAATCAATTGCAAAATCAAGATATTGTTGTCCAAGTTACATTTAAAATTTTACTAGTTGTTGGGCCGCGCGCACAACATTTTCGCGTTTCGTATTCAATTGCTCGTACCTGGGCACAATTCTTTCGAATATTTGCTGACTATATGCGGATAACAATCACTTCCTGCATTGTAGAAGTAGTTGCCTTTGAAGAACTTAAAACTTAGGCACACCATTAATTACATAGATAGATGTTCATCAAACCAAAGCAATAAATTGTTCACAGCTAAAACGAAAGTAGTAGACACGATTTGTCCTAGATGTCAGTCTTGAGTCGGGGTAGTCTATTACATAATATGTAGCCAATATGAGCATAGGCACATTAACAGTAGATGTGAATGGGGCATTGCAAAATACCACAACTCCACTTCAGAGTTCACTGAAGTTGCAGTAGCCCCAAGCTATCAGTATCTGTGTGCGCTCCCGGCTGAAAGTCACAGAGAATACACTCGGTGGTGCGATAGAATACGTTCGGAGCAGATTCAAAATGAGGTATTCGCCAGTGATCTGCTTACTCCACCCGACTCGCACCCTTTAGACCCCACTTTAAAACGTAACTGATGTTGAGGGCCATGGTCTGTCCCAGCTCGAGGCATATTTTCTGCGTCCTTAGCTCTTCCTTAACCTTCACAAAGAATCGATACTGCTCCTGTGACATTAAAGATTTGTTTAGAGTTTTGTACGGTTTGTCTGTTGCCGGAAACTACATAGCATAGATACTGCACATGAACTACCGCACAATGAAGAGCATATTTCACTTGGTTTCCCAAGTTAAAGAAGATGGGAATCAAGGTTAGTATGCCGTTGATCAGGAACCGGCTACTTTTAACGAAAAGTGACATTACGATTGGAATTGAAATCGAATGACATCAGACAAACGAATTATAAACTGGTTTTAGCAAGGGTGGAACTCACATCTCTGTCTTTGGCGCAAAGCTCATCAGCAGTAATTGCCAAGATCTTTTCTGTATCCGCTGTATAAGCAGAGAAGGTCATAGAGCCTGTGTCATCAGTTCCTTCAAATGTCACGCCAATTCTGCACAATTGAAA
>JBBYHQ010000016.1:3564014-3585063 GCA_038382645.1 Spergularia azorica
AGTGAATACTGACGCATGAATATATAGCCTAGTAGATGTTGAACACCGAAACTGGAAATTTGTTATTTGAGGCATCAAGCTACAAGACTCATTTCTATAAAAGCATCTCTGCATCTGAGGGTTACTAGTTTTAGCCACCATTGCATCCTCTTATGATCTGAAACTGTCTATATTGTTGCGAAGAACTTTTAAGACTTTTGTTCTAAGGCTTCTCCATCTCAACTAGGGTAAAGTGTTTTGAACTGAAAATGAAGTTGAAATGCACAGATTTAGTCCAAATTTGTAATTGGTGCTACATTCTAATTAAAGCCTAACTAGAAATGGGTGGTTAATATGGACAGAAGCACCAATATATTGGGGACTAGCTATGTACCTTTAGGCAAAGGATTTTAAGGTGCCCTGAGATATACTCGAGTGTTGACAATCATACTCAAAGACATAGTAGGATAAGGTTCTGCACAGCTATGCCCGATTAGCCGTGATCTTCATTTTAGCTTCTTGATTAGCTAAATGGCTTTCCTTGAAGAGATGATTTAATGTCAAACGTCATCTATGTTATATTACTGCATAGCTCAAACAACCACCTCTGTAGTTTCTGCTCTCTATGTGTGAAACTGATGATGATGCATGGTTTAAGAAAGAAATGCCGGGGTCTCCTGTGTACTGTAGCCCTCAAGTTTAGTAATGGCAATATGACATTTTGGGAAAATGCTGTTGTAGTTGCTCGATTATATTTGTCACTTTGTCAGACATTTATGACTTACTTTTGTTCAAGGAATTTGTTTTTTTACCTGAATTAGTAGCAGTTCTGCAAATTGTTTGCTATCTCAGGGCTCGATGTCTTTCCATGCAATTACTAACAATGCGCAACATGTTTTTTAATGCCAGAGTTATGTATCGATTTTGTATCTAAGACTCCCGCCCAACTTCCGCATTATTTTACGGGGAAAGGATGTTGAACACCACAATGTAGTGAATGATATGATGATGGCTGAAGAAGTTACATATCGTCCACAGCCAACTGCTGATGGTGTTCCCAGGGACTCAAATGTAATAACAATTAAATTGCTTTCTTTTGCTTTTGATCAGGCTTGTGACCTTGTCGACAGTCTAATCTTTTACGCTCGTCTGATGTAGATGGTTGCTGTTGTCACTTTGCCCTGAAATTCTTCTTTGTAGAGAGTAACGGTGTTGTTTGTTTTGATGCACCAGCCTTTCTGGAGGGTGTGGAATGCTGCTGGAAGTGATGGCCGAGGCGTCATAGGTTTTTTTCTGTCGATTATTATATCCTATCTGTAATAGATGCTCGTGCAGAATGATGAGCCTTGATATGTGTAACAGGTGTACTAGAAGCGAACTTTGTTGAGCCAGCTCATGATAAGCAGGGTTTTGAGCGCACTACAGTTCTTGCCAGACTGGAAAACAAATTGGCGCAAATGCAAAAAACATATTGGTTCGTCATCTTTCTTCACTTGCTCCTATTAAGAATTATTATTTGTAATCATCCTATTCTAGTGTAGTCTAATGATATTTGTCTTTGTTTAGGTCTACTCAGTGTCATAAGATTGGCTATGCTCCTAGGCGGAACAAGAAGCAAATAGAAGCTGGAGATCGAGGTATCTACACTGAAGTAATATTTTCACATAGTTTTAGTTATCATTCCATGAAAATAATCACATGGATTGGTATATCCCTTGCGAGCTTTGGTCTATCTTTGAAATTGAAAATTCCATGTATCCTATGGCCAAAATCATTTGTTGACGACCTTGAACTTATGGGTTGGTGACCCATTTCATTTGTTAACTTCTTTTTTCAGTGGTCATCCAACAGTTGCCATGTTGGACTGTGAAACGTCTAGGTGCAACAACTGCACGCAATATTTTGTGTGAAATAGTCACCACTTGGCCGAAATTGGTCACATATGGATCAAAACTTGTCTCGTATTTTTTACATGAAAATATCTAGCCTTACCTATATTTGTATTCCTTAATTTTCTTCAAAATTGATTTTTGTGCAGAATCTTCACCCGAATATACCCCCTCATCGCTGCGTCCTGAAAGGAAAGTGAACACATACTCTTCAGCATCCCCCAAGCCATATTCTTCAGCATCCCCCAAGCCAGGAGATAAGTCCTATTCTCCCGCTTCCCCCAAGGAAGCAGGCAAGACAGTAGGAAAAGGTGTCTCTCTGAAAGTGAAATTTGGAAATGATCACGCACATTATGCTACAAATAAAGAATTCTCTGTGGAGCCATCTTCATCTTCTTCAGAAGACAATAGTTATGAGAATGAGCCAAGCCGGGTGCGTAAGAGGAGCGTTTCTGAAATCAGTCAACAAATCCCTGTGAAAGACAAGGCGGCGACAGCTGGTCTGGTGCAAAAAGCTAACAAAGGGAGAGTTCAGGTATTTAGAATATTGTTTTTCTCATATGCCTTTGTTTTTGTACTTTAGTACTTTTTATTTTTTTTTAATGGATGCTAAGAAGATGCATAGTTGACACCAAGTCCTCAAAATTGCTGTCTTAGTATCTATCTGTGGAACATTGGATAAATATTTGGATCTTTCTTGATTCCTCCACCTACAGTCTTTCCATAGAAGTTATTTCCAGCCAAAGCCCTGTAATCGTTTGGACAAAATTTTATGGGGGGAAATCTTTAAATCATAAATATTAAGGCTACAATCTGAAAACAGGGCGACTTTAGTGAGATAAGAATGGCTGGATTTGGCAGTACAATGTTCTCTTTCTTCCTTCCTCTCTGGTGCCATTGTCATATTGTCCTTTGTTCTCTTTGCTAGTACTAGCATTAGTGTAACTGTGTTCATACTTCTAAAATGGCCAGTGGGTTCATACTTCTAAAATGGCCAGTGGATATATGTCACTTTGAGCCTTCACTTCTAGGGCCAAAGTTGTGTTCGACCCAACACTAAAGGACATGGTTATGGAATCTCTACCTGACGCCTAATCAACTACCTTATAGAATAGACCAAAATGGAGGCTCCCATAACAGAAGTATAGGAATACACTGATATATTAAGCAGTTAGCATGACACTCAAGGCTCGCTTATGTCTCAAGCATGTCTCTCTATTTTTTAGTTATTTCAATTTCCAAGTTTTGTTTCGCTACAAACTATTGTAAGCTTTTTGGGCTAGATTGAGTAGGTCTGATATATGTTGTTGATATGGATACAGTTTGGCGAATGCACTAGCGGGTCGTATGATTTTATCCATATGCCGTATGAAGCCAAGCATCATGCCAAGGGTTTCAATGATGTTACTGTAGGAGTTGTTGACCGTTGCCGCAAAATGTATCCTCCATGTGATAAAGATGAACTTTCATTCCTGACTGATAAAAGGTAAATAGTGAACATAACTTTTTTCTTTGATTAATCTGCATTTAATAAGATCAAATATCTTACTTTTAATCTGAAATGATGCTTTAGTTTTTCATCCTAGAAGTTATTTTGATGTTTTATCATTTTTTTGCAGTGGATTGGTGCATTATCAGACACTTGGTGATTTGTGTGATGATTGCCAATCAAAGGGAGAACGAAAATGCTCGCTTGGTATTAGCGCACATGGATTTTTTTGTGCTTCGATCATTTCTTCCTATAAAGTTCTTAATGCCGAGTTAAATGAAGTTCAGTTAGGTCCAGTTAGAGGTGTTTCATCCCAACCTCCGCGCATTGCGCTGTTTGGGATTGGGTGCCCAAGTTGCCTAGAGTTTACAGATGCTCATATTGCATTAGCAATTCAAGCTGCTGATAATGCAGATGTTGACATCATTTCAATATCCTTGGGGGGTATGTTACCCTATTGGATGACTGGACCGATTGAGGAGAGAGATAGTGGACGTAAGTGGCAGGATTTGGCTACTTTAGACGCTTTTCGGAAGAACATTATAACAGTTGCATCAGCCGGAAACGAAGGACAGCATGGGTTGAGAATGATTGAAAGGTGGCCCCCCTGGGTTCTGGTTGTAGCATCATGTTCTTCGAACACTGTTTACACGTGCCTGATTGAATTCTATTCAGAAGTCGACGGCATACACGAGAGAATTGAGGTATCATTTCTTCTTATCATCTTCTAATGTTTAAATGTTGGTATGTGATGCTCTGTTTCTAAGTTAATTTTTGTGTTTTATAGGCACATTCAATTTGCTTGTCTTCAAATACTGGTTTGAGGTAATCATATATTCATAGTAATATAATGTTATAAATATGAACTTTCATTTGTTTAAAAGGTTTCATAACTTTTCATTGTTTGTTTTTGAATATTTTTCAGGAGAAAGGATATTATTACCGATTTCGCATGCATCATGTACGAAGATCATGATGAAATTGTGATTGAACGATATCATGCGCCACCTGACGCTCCTACATTAAATTCATACGCAATTCTTTCGCGTCAACAAAGTACCCAGATTTCTATATGGCTTGATTTGGTGGAGTCAAGACAAAGGTATGGTCCTTCGTAGCACTTTCTTAAGATGTGCATCTAACTTTGTGAAGAAAATGGATAAATTTAGTAACAGCCTAACAGGTGTAGATTAGAGGCAGAACTTCCCTTAGCAGGGGAGAGGTCTGCCCCCCGTGAAAACTTACCCGCCCGCCCCCCCCCCCCCAGCGGAGATTGCATTCGAATATGGTATCCTACTACGATCGTACCTTTTCTCAGCCTTCTTCTAAACCCATCACCGTTCCCCGCCAGCCGCCACAGGCTATGGCCATGGCAGGGGAAGACACAAAGACCCCACCACCACCACCTATCGAGGATGTGACCGAACCAATTCTTCACCCGCTTTTCACCGTTCCCAACATGTCAACCAAGGTCTGTATTCTCGATGGCAAGAAGGTGATCTACGCGAATTGGATCTACCTTTTTCCTAGCCAATGCCGTGGTCATAAGGCTATGCCTCACATCGACGGCCTGGAGTGTGAACGTGGGCCGAGATCGACTCACACGTCCTCGGATAAATTTATGGCACCCTCTTTGAGCGTGTGCTCAGGCCACCACTTATGAGCAGAAATTCAACAATCTTAAAACTCTCACATATGGCGTCCCTTGAAGATGATTTCAAACGCACTAGAAGTTGGCTGGCCAAATGAAAGATGTTGGTGTTGCCATCTACGACAACCGCGTTGTTATCTAAATGATTCGCGGATAACCCCGGGTTATGACACCGTGGCCACGCTCATCCACTAGACCAGGCCGAGCCTTGAAGATGTCCAAAACATGATTGTGCTTGAAACTTGTCGCAAATCTGGGCGCATCGAAGGAGTGTCGCCTTCGGCTGTACTTGTCGCCTCCAAGGAGGCGTCCTCTGATGAGCCAACGTGTTCCAACAAGCCACGCGCTCTGGCCCGGCCACCGCATCTACCGTCACGATCTAATAACCACAAGGGTGGCCTTCCGAACAAGGGAGGAGGTCAAAATGGGAATTCCCGCCTACCTCGGCGTCAATTGTAGTGGATGTCACCGCCGTGCCCTTATCCAACATTCCCATGTTATGTGTCGCCTTCCACGGCTCCATATGCGTCGTGGGGCCCAGTGGAGTGCCCTGATCGGCACTCCGGCAGTTGAGTAACCAGCCAGCCTAGTCGCAGCTCAGGCCTAACTTTTGGTCAGGCAAATTTGTTTGATTCGTAGATGATGCAACCATGTGATCTTGGCCAAGCATTCCACGCACCTCCTGATTCGTCTTGGTCTATGGACATTGGACTTTGTCTCATTTGATGCAGGCATACTTGCTCACCCTTTTAATTCTAGTACTATTCGTTCCATTTATGTTGAATGGCAATAGTATTCCGCTTCACGGTTCTGGGACTGCCCTTATTTCCGTCCCTATCCTTACATCTACCCTTCAACTTCACAATGTCTTGTATATTCCTCATGTTATCAAAAAATTTCACGACCTTTCGTCAACTTACTCAAGATAATAATATCTCCGTAGAATTTGACCCAAATGGTTTTCCTATGAAGGACCTCTGGGAGTATAGTTACGAGGAGTAAAAAGTTGTACCCAGTCTCGCTCACCAGCCCATCAACAACAACTCACCATTGTCTCCCCGTCCTCCTGTGCGGCACCCGGACATCCCGACGCTCATGTATTTCCTATTCTTCGACCTAGGTCTAGGATTCGTTGTAATAAGAAGCACGGCCCTAGTTATGACAAGCTTGTCAGATTAGTTAACACAAGCGATTGCCCTTTACTGGTTCTGCTTCCACCGCTATTACACCGATCGAAATTATACATAATGATTTGTGAACTTCCCCCGTTCTTAGCAAAAGTGGCTTCAAATATTATCTTGTGCTTGTCGATAACTGTACGCAATTTGTTTTGGTTTATCCTCTTAGAAATAAATCAGATTTGTACTCTGAATTTCTCGAATGCTTAATTCGAACGCAACATAAAAAAGTTCCAGTGTCATGGGTAGGGAATTAGACAACGCACTATTCCTGTCTTTTGCTTCCAAAAATGGCTTAGTTTTCCGCTTCTCTTGCCTCAAACAGTTTTTTCACGAAATGGGAAGCGGAAAGAATGATCCGTTGTCTCAATGACATCATTCTCACTCTTCTCTCTCATGTATCTTTCCCTTTTACTTTTTAAGTAGAAGCCTTACATACCTCAGCTTACCTTCACAACATCTTACCCACCCACTTCCGCCCTCTACCTCAAATAACCCTCCTACAATCATCTTTATACCCTCGGCTGCCCATGCTATCCTTACATGCCATCTACTCGCCCGACGCGCATATTATGAGGTACATGTGGCTCTTCCGCCACAAGTATAGTTCCGACATAACTTTACAACGCTAAAGGCCGGGATGATAATTAACGACATTTAGCCCCGTGGTGAAACCGACGACAATCCGCACCGTTTGAGTTTAGAAGTCTTTTGTTCTTGCCTATCTACCAATTGATGTCAAGAGTGTTTCTTCATGGTGATCTTGTCGAGACCGTCTATATGAGCCTTGTGGGTTTGTTGATAAGCGTGCTCTTAATCAGCCTCCGCAAGTTGTTATTAGTGTAACCTTAAGTCCTTAACTACTTTCCTTGTACACTTGACTATATATGAATGCTAATGGATAACAAAACCCCTTAGGTAGCATTTCAAAACAAGAATTTGGAAAATTGTAATTATTTCAGTTCCATTATTTGAGAATGTGGAGTTCAAATATAAATGAAATGCTTGGGGAGGGTGGGATTTCAAAATGACACCTCTTGAGATGTCATTTGTTCTTGGCCTAGTTGGATTTGATACAAATTTCAAAGGATTTGACACAAATCCAAATTCCCAAATTCTTGAATTCCCAAACATGGGGTTTTAGTCATTTGGGTTTGAGAACAGTATCATTGTATCCAAACACTCTCTTAGGGGATTGCATTATAATATTTAGTAAACATACTATGGTGTTATGTAACTTATAACGTAAAACCCAATAATTAGGTCAAATATCATTACAACTACTGCAGAAATATTATTACAATACCACCATCATAAGATGAATATGTCTGACTCTCATGCAAGTTTTATTAGCTTTTTAATATTTCTTTCTCTTCGGTTAAGCCAATATGTCAATGCTACACTAACATTGGACAGACATGCCTAATACTTTGAAATTACATGATTTGGGACTTATTAGTCAAGATACACCCCTCAACAAAGTCGGATGTGACTGATCCCCCTCAAGTCTCAACTTTTTCTAGCCGCGGGCCTTGTTGCATCTTCAAAGATTTTATGAGGTATGTTGAATTTTTGTTGTTGTTATTGTGTATAACTACTTCAACTACAAGCACAATGTAGTTGATATGAAAGTTTCTTTATTGTACATTTTGCAGATCTTTCAGCCCCTGGTGAGCACATTGCTGCATCGTGGCCGTATAGTGAGCCGTTAGGAGGTTTTCATGAAACCTTCGCTGAATACAATGTGCTATCAGGGACCTCGTTTGCGACTCCTCAAGTCACTGCTGGTTTAGGCATGTTACGCCATGAGCATGAGTCGTTTTCCGCTTCTGCCCTCATGTCATCCGTTATTACTACAGGTAAAAGAGTATAGAAAATTTGTGTAACAGATCAATCTCATTACTAAACGGATTTCATTATTGACTTTGAGTTTGATATTTTATTTTTGGAAATTTGGCAAAAAACCACCTTTAAGTTTCACAACTTTGTAAACAACCACCTTTTAAAATTATCTTTGCGAGAAACCACCTTATAAAATCAATAAGTCTTGTCAAGACCACCTATTGTCCTTTGACCTCCACCAAACCACCCTTGACCACCCATCGCCGCCTGAAACCTATACCACTACCAACGACCCTTGAAAATCGAAAAAAAAAATTCTTAATTCAAAAACTTAATTAATATACTTAATAGACTATATGTCCATCTTAACACCCCCTCCCCCAACTAAACATCAAAATAGTATACTAACTACTTTACTACCCGGTGCGATTCTCGGAGCAATTTTCATTTTGGGTCATCCATGCGCAGCCTCTCTATGTTTCAATAGGGGTAAGGCTTGCGTGCATCCGACCCCCCCTTACCCCGCCTTATGGCGAGAGCCTTTAAGGCACTGGGTTTAAAGATGTTGTTGTAAAGATGTTGTATTTCTTTGTGAACTAACAATTTTATAAATAAATTTTATCATTTATAAAACATGATGTGATTCAAGTTCAAATAAGTATTAAGGAAATTACAAAATAATAAGGTAAAGATGAAATCAATTAATAATAAATATTGATTTTTTATAATACAAAAATATTGTGAATTTTTTGATATGGAAAATGTCACTTATATATTGATCTTTCAATAGTGTTAGGAGAAGGAAAAAAATGCTCTGGATACAAGGAGATAGCTTCATCTCCCAGCAAGTAAGAAAACACCATTTATAAACCTTCTCAAGCTCGTATCCATGGGAAATACTCGCCAAAAACATAAACAAAACTTACAAAAATCATCTACACAAAATACCGAACAACATGATAGTAATTTCATAGGCAACGGCCACATACCCACAAACTCGAATGAGAGGGAATTTCGGGATTGATGACATTTGCGGATATCCTGATTGCAGCAAAGCTCAGCTCACCAAAGGTAATCGAATCTCTGAACCCTGAAACTTCACTGGATGATAATGATGCTAGGCCTAGAAATTAGGGTAGTACTGGAGATGATGAAAATGAAACCCAGAATCATGTTCCCAATTCTGAACCTTCGAAAAACCCAGGGAATGTTGCGAATTTGTTTAAAATGCCTGGTATGAAACTTGAATACATACTTCCTAAGGATGGAATTCAAATTGAGCTAGAGGATTTTGAACATGAGCTCAAAACTTGGGAGAATACTCTTGTTGGACATGTAATTGGGGCGAAACCACATGTCAGGAATCTGGATGAATTTGTTGCAAAACGTTGGAATTTTGTCAAAACCCCATCCATTCGATACTTCAAAAAGGGGTGGTTCTTCTTTAAGTTTGAAAGCAGGGCTGACATGGAACATGTTCTCAGAGAAGGGCCATGGTACTATGGGGATTGTGCTTTAATTCTCAAATCCTGGTCACCCACATTTAACAAAGAAATGGAGGAAGTGTCTGTTGTGCCAGTATGGGTGCTATTTCCTGACTTGGATCCACATTTCTGGACAGCAAAGGCTCTCAGTAAAATTGCAAGCTCACTAGGCAAACCATTATTTGCTGATGTTAGAACAACTACTAAGGAGAAACTCTCATTTGCAAGAGTATTGGTGGAAATTGACAATTTATACTCCTTATGGAGAAAGTACTCAGTCTATCAAATATGAATGGGTACCTTATTTTTGTGATTGCTGTAAGAAGTTGGGTCACACTAGTGGAAGATGCAAGCTGAACAAAAAGGAAACTGAGCCAATGAGGAAAACAAAAGCTGTTTATGTCCCAAAGAAGAAAGCTGAGGTGCAGGATGAGGGTAAAGGGGAAGAGCAACCTAAGCAACACCAAGAGCCAGAAAAGCCAGTACAAACCCCAGAATGAGGCACAGTAAAAACACAGCATCACTGAAAATTAAGCAGAAAGAGCAGCCAGACAAAGAGGGATTCACATAGGTCATCAGTAGGAAATCAAGGCAATCAATAGCTAAGAAATTGGCATTTGCAGAAAACAAATATCAAGCACTGCAAGAGGCAGATTCTGAGCTGAATTTCACCTCAAGAGAGGAGAAAATAAAAATGGTGGAGCAAGTGGAAATTGACAGTGGCACTGACCCTGGTGGGGGTCTAGTGTTGCTATGATTCTCTCTTCTTGGAATATTAGGGGCTGTAACAGGCCCCACAAGCAGCAGGAAGTCCTAAGCAACATGCAACAAAATCATACAGACTTTCTAGGGGTGTTGGAGACCAGAGTTAAGGAAAATAAAGGCATATCTATCTTGAAGAGAGTTCAAGAAGTATGCTTCACATCTCAACTACAAGAGCCACTACAATGGGCGTATTTGGCTCCTGTGGGATGATAGGAGAATTAAGGTGCAAATTATCAAAATGGATGCTCAATTCATACACTGCCACATTACATGTATGATCTCACATTTCTCTTGCAAGGTTACTATCATCTATGGATTGAATAAAGGGGAGGAGAGGAGGGATCTATGGAATTTCATCATTGGGGAAGCACAAAACTCAAATCTGCCATGGATTCTGATGGGTGACTTTAATGCTATCCTAGAAAGCAAGGAGAAAATCAGTAGAGGGCCTTTGAAGATTAAGGAAATGGAAGAATTTAGGAATTGTGTAAGTGCATCAGGGCTAACTGACCTACCAGGCACAGGGTGTCAGTTCACTTGGAACAATCTCCAAGAAGGTGAAAATGCTGTATGGGCAAAGTTAGACAGAGTATTAGTGAACAATCATTGGTTACTTTCTGGAATCACAACTTCTGTCAGTTTTCTGCAGCCTGGGTTATCTGACCATTCACCAATTCATGTAGAAATAAAGCTGACAAGTTTTCAGGGGGCCAGGAGTTTCAAATTCCTTAAGCATTGGACAGAAGATGCAAAATATGCCACCCTGGTAGAAGAAGCCTGGCAGACTGAGAGCAATGGGACAAAAATGTTCAAGCTAATCTCAAAGCAAAATAGATCAGAGATATTAAAATGGGAGATGCAGGAACCAACTATTTTCATGCTAAAGTTAAGGAAAGGAAAGCCCAAGCTTTCATTGGTAGAATCACTGATCTTCAAGGGACAGAACACTCTACTCCTGAGGGTGTCAAAGATGCTTTTTTAGACTACTATATAAGTCTCCTTGGCACCACACAGGCCACTGATAAGTTCATCCCAGACTTGTTTGAAGGCAACTCCATCAATGATACAGACAGAGAAAGCATGAGCAGGGATTTTACTGCTGAGGATGTGAAAATGTCACTTCATTCAATTGATGAGCTAAAGAGCCCAGGCCAGATGGGTACACCTCTACTTTTTACACAAAGTCTTGGTCTGTTGTGGGTCATGACTTATGTGAGGCTGTGTTGGATTTTTTCAAGTTAGGGAAGATGCTAAGACAGGTAAACTCCACCCTAATCACACTGATCCCCAAAGTGACTACTCCTAGCACTGTAGCTGAGTTCAGACCCATCTCATGCTGCAACACAATATACAAAATCATTAGCAAAATGCTGGTCAGCAGATTGCAAAATGTTTTGGAGAAGATCATAGGTCTTCATTAAAGGTAGGAATATTTTTGATAATATTCTTCTATCTCAGGAGCTGGTAAGGAAGTATGAAAGGAAAGGAATCTCTCCCAGAGCTACAATAAAAGTAGATATCAGAAAGGCATTTGACTCGGTGGCATGGGATTTTCTTAGCAGCTTTATTACCACACTGGGTTCCCTAACAAGTTCATTGGTTGGATAATGGAATGTCTGAAGTCTGCTCATTTTTCTCTTAATATCAATGGCAAGCAAGAAGGCTACTTTGCAGCTAAAAAAGGTCCCCTGTCTCCATACTTGTTTGTAATCTGCATGGAGGGATTATCCAGGAGACTGAGGAAGCTACTCCACACTGAGGGCTACTCCCAACACCCAAAATGCAACAAAATCAAAATCAATCACCTATTATTTGCTGATGACTTGCTCATCTTCACCAGAGGTAACTTGAAATCAGTTCTAGCTGTTGCCAAAACTCTCAGCTTATTTGAAGGTCAATTTGGTCTGGCTGCCAATCCTATGAAAACCAATATCTACATTAGGGGTGTACAGAAAGGAAAATCACAGAAATCACTGAGAAAACTGGATACAAGATTGGATCATTCCCCTTCAAATACCTAGGTATCCCTCTCCACTCATCAAGGCTCACCTCAGGAATGTATAATCCTCTCCTTGACAAGATCAGAGCAAAACTGCAGAAATGGGCAAGCAATCATATCTCCTATGCTGGAAAGCTCCAATTGATAAACTCTGTCATTCTAGGGCTGCAAACTTTCTGGGGTTCAGTCCTGCTTCTCCCAAAAGGCATTATAAGGAAGATAAAGCAGCTTTGTAGGGAATTCTTCTGGGGGATTGATGAGAATCATGGGAAAATCACTTTTATAAAATGGTCACAGCTTTGCACTCCAAAGAGAGAGGGTGGCCTGGGCATTAAGGAAGTTTTAAGCTGGAACAAAACCCTCTACACTAAATGGATTATAAAAGTGCATCTTAATCAGGAGAGCATTTGGTGCAGGTGGATTAGGGCTTATTACCTAAAGGGTCACAATTTTTGGGAGGTTAGTGCTGCAGCAGACTGCTCAAACTCTTGGAAAGCAATGCTGTGTCTTAGAGATGAAATTGTTCAACTGTCAGGTGATAAAAGCTCTGCTATCAGGAATATTGAGAGCTGGGGGATCTCAAACAGAAAAGCTCTTCAATCTATGGCTTCTATAGAGAGCAGAAGAACCAGGTAAGGTGGTACAAAACACTGTGGGATACATGCTGCACTCCAAAGAGCATTATCATTGCCTTATTGGCTACTAATAATGCTCTCCCTACAATTTATAATCTGCAGAGTAGAGGATTGTATATACGGATTGTATATACCCAACAGATGTTGTCTCTGCAAAAGGGAAAATGAAACTGTCAACCTTTTCTTCAACTGCAGTGTCTCTACTGCAATATGGAATTCAGTATTAACCTGGCTTGGTTACAGCAAAAGGAAATGGAGTCTTCTCCATGAACTCAACTGGTTCAAACACAAGGTTAAAGGTAACCAAGACAAGCAGCATATACTCAGATGTGCACTCACTCAAACCATGTACGAGCTGTGGAAAGAAAGGAATGCCAGGATTTTTAAAGATGTAGCTAGAGAAAATGAATGTATTGCATTAACAATCAAATTTCATGTATGTGTTCGAGCAATTACTAGATTTAGCAGTGCAATCCCGAGTATGTGATCTAGTGGTTTTCTCTAGGGTGGCACTCAGCCATCCTTGGAAAGACTCTTGTAATAGTTTTTTCCCCTATATGGATGAATAAAACTATAGATAACTCTTTCCAAAAAAAAAAAAAAATGTCACTTATATATCACCATGGATGGAATGTGCATATACACTCTTTACCATAAAAGACATTTTAAAGTGAACTTTTTCAAGTGAAAATTAAAAAGAAATGCCACGTGTCATGACAGACTGCCTAACTGAAGCCGGTGAACGTGGTCGTTGCCTCTAACACAGCTTTTAATATATAGTATAAGATTACACAAAAAAAAAAAAAAAAAAAAAAACTCTTTCACCCTCTTTTATCCCGCAAAATTAGTATATCAAATGGTAAAATGTGTTTGGCGAGATGAAAGAGGGTATAAGGCGGGCAAGGGGTGGTCAATGGTAGTCAAGGGTGGTTTGGTGGAGGCTAAAGGACAGTAGGTGGTCTTACCAAGGCTTATCAATTTTATAAGGTGATTTCTCACAAAAATATTTCTAAAAGGTGGTTGTTTCCAGACTTATGAAACTTAAATGTGGTTTTTTGCCAATTTTCTTTTATTTTTGGATTTCCATAACTCTTACGTTTGAATTGTTTTGCAGCGGATAAAATACATGGAAAAGATAACATAGCTCATGAGTTTGCGTATGGAGCTGGTAAGATCAATCTTACTAAAGCTATGAGGCCGGGTTTAGTATATGATGAAGACGTTTCAAACTTTGAACGTTGGTATATTGGTGAATTGGACCATCTCAACCTTATTCTTGCTTATTTTTCTGCTGTGTTCCCAACTCAAGATACACCTTGGACTTGTACATTTAATAGAAAATTGAGAAGTGTTGAGAGTGGTGAGCGTTCGTATACTGCAGAAGTGAGATTTGTAGGATCATCTCTTGATATAGAACCTTCCTTAATTAAGTTTAGTTTAGGACAAAGTAGGTTTACATTTAGTGATTATGGTTGTGAGAGGGAGTTTGCACTTGTCGTTTCGATCCCACACACTAGAGTTAAAACAACTACTCTGTTTCTAGATGGTAGGTATAGTGAAGAAAAAAAATTCGGCATAATTTCGGCTTCCTTGATTTTGAGGTGTGAACAAGATCCTGATCTTGTTGTTGATAGTCCGATTGTTTTGTCATCAATGGAACATCTTTCCAATCTTATAATTTCGTATTTCTATGAGAAATCGCGAGATCGAAGATGATTGCGATGACCACACCTTCAGAAACACTCGGCTTGGCTTCAGGTGTGCATTTTCAAACCAAGTTTGGAACTACTTTTTTATCTTTATTATTTCTCTTTTCAAGCCACCAATCATCTGGAAAAAGAGCAGAACTATCTTGTCATAAACTGAAAAAGCATCTAATGTAAAGTTTGAAACATTATGCTGCCACCATAAAGTTCTTTGAAATCAAACAGGTGTTTATTTTTCTTGTTTTAGATGTTGATAATTGTCTAACCTGGCTTTAATCATGTGAACTTTTTGTATCTTGTTTATAGTTATGTGGAGCGGCTGCTTGGGAATAGGAATGGCATAAAGGCCAAGGATAGAAGGGTTGCGATATAAAGGTCTTTATACTCCTACGATTCTCTAGCTGATGGGCTGAAGCCTGCCTTTAAAATTATATGTTACATGCTTTCTTCTTCACTCAGTGCTGGACTTATGTCTGCTGGACCATTTGAAGGTTTGAAGAAAAGTTTCAGATTAAAACCCTTAGATGACAAAGAAAGTTGTTGCAGAAGATGCCCTAGAATATTAAACTCTCCTGTTATTCCTCTTCTCTGCATCCAACTTTCAGAATGCTAACTAGCATAAAATGACGCTTACAACATCTTTCTTCCTCTTTACAATAATTTTAAATGCACAACCATCCAGTTTCATATTCATATTCTTTTTGTTTGTAAAATTCTCGGGATTTCTTTCGTGTTTTTCCTGATGCAATGTCTGTTTTTTTGTTTCGGATCTGTCTTGTGGATGCTACTTCTCAATACTTCTCTCTCCCTGGTTTGTGTGATATGGGGAATTTCACTGCTATGTTTGACAATTGGACATGTCCTGAGTCATCATTGTGTGCTGTAGGTATGGGATTTCAGGCGACGTGAACTAAAGTTGACATTGGAAGTAGGCGTTCCTGTGGTTAAGATTGTGTTTCATAAGCCCAATGGTAAGTTCAATGGTATCTCATTACTTTAAGAGATCTGCATAGACATTTCCTTTTAATTTTCCCCTTCTTTTCCTCATATTTTCGCTGAATGTTATTTATGACTGCCTAATATTTCAGGTTTGTTGGCAACTGTGGCTGACGAGTTAGTCATTCGTGTATACGATGTTGTGGCAAGTAAGATGGTTCGTAAATTTGAAGGCCACATAGATCGTGTTACTGATATGTGTTTCAGTGAGGATGGGAAGTGGCTTTTGTCTTCAAGCATGGATGGAACCCTTAGAATCTGGGATGTTATTTTGGCAAGACAAATAGATGCTATCCAGGTTGATGTGGCTATCACTGCACTGTCTTTGTCACCCAATATGGATGTCCTAGCTACCACTCATGTTGATCAGAATGGTGTATATCTATGGTAAGAGGATATGATTGATTCGCTATGTTGAAGCTTTTAGTGATTTTGTTTGTCAAAAAGAGTGATAGCTAAAAGCAGTCTGTAGCTGGACAGGAAAATATTTCTCCTAATTATTTCAGATATAATATGCTTACAGTCAGAATTTGAGTAAAAAGTAAGAAAGGGAAGAAAGTTACCAACTAAATGGTCGCGACAAGCCACTGGTATTGTTGTGGCTGACCTTTTGTTGTGTGTTTTACAGGTTTAATCAGGATATGTTCAGTGGCTCCTCATGTCTAAATTCTTATGCGAGTGGGAAGGATGTTGTCCGTGTAAATTTGCCATCTACCAGTCCCTCTGAGAATAATTAATCTACAACTATTGAGAAACGCAAAGAAAATGACATGCATGTCAAAGAGACTGCTGGTAGACCTAGTTTCGACCAGAATATTCCGGACTTAGTTGCACTCTCACTCTTGCCGAAAAGTCAGTGGCAAAGCTTGATCAATTTGGACATTATTAAGGTTCTTGTCTTTCTTGTGTAAAGATTATTACGTGAACTTGAAAAGCTACAGAAGTACAAGATGTCGATGTTGTCTAGTAATGTGTTCGACATTGTGCTGATACATTTTTATTTTCAGGACCAAAATAAACCCATTGAACCTCCAAAGAAGCCTAAAAAAGTACCATTCTTTTTGACGTCAATGCCATCGCTTTCAGGAGATATATTGTTTAGGCCAACTGATATGGCTGATGAAGACTTGAATGGGAGAGAGGCGGAACTTCATTCTGATCAGTCTATTGGTTTGCCACCTTCACCATTTTTGAAAGTGCTCCAATCTGCAGTAGATTCGAAGAACTGTAAGTCCAATCTGTAGTCAAGTTTAGCTTATTCTGTTTCATTTAGATTTTAGACTTTAGAGACAAAGTGAAAAGGTCTGAATTACGAACTTGAAACAATCTTAGCTAATCTAAATGCTATTGAGACATAACGCCTTAGATAAACTGCTTCCCTGCCAGGTTTTGGAAGCCTTATGCCATAGAGGGTTTAGAAGGTAGCGTAGCCATACTCAACAGTCCCTGTGAACTATAATCCTTAGAAGTAGTTGGATCAAGCTCATTGACTCAAGCTTTCTTAAGAACCCGAGTCTTATGATTGGATTTTATATAAAGATTGCAATTACCTATTCCAGCATCTTCATAGAAAGCTAATGCTAACCTAGGGTTTTTCTGTCTTTCTTTCTTTCAAATTTCAAATTCGTTGTTTTCAAATAAGTTTTTAGTTCAATCAGCTATCCTCTTATCACCATAGTATGTACTCTATGCCACTTAATATGCTGGTTGACTGCCGCAGTTTCTAGCACGAGTACCAAGGCTCTGTTTCCACCTGTTGTTCGATCTTAAATCAGTTAGCTATCTTGCAATTGGTGGTGGGGGTATTGGACTATCAGGGATACTAGACTCCTGATCCTGCTGTTTCTTGTCACATGTTCTCGAATCATCCAAGATCCAACAATCTTCCCAGCACTTTGGCTAGAGAGTAAAGTAGATCACTTTCTATGGAAGTTTAATTGAGTGATAAACTGATGATCCTATTTTAGAGTTGAGTTACGGTAGCCAATTCTGGAGCAAGTTAGTCTTTGAGCCTTAAACGGTCAAGTTTGGAGTTCCACTAGCAGCAGCATGCGTGAATACACTTACCTTTCACTGTAGTCAAGAGGTGAGTGATTTTGGCCTCGAATAATCATAAGGTGGAGTTACTGTAACTGCAGATTGCTTAAACCTCTATCTAAGGAGTACTTTGGGGAAAAGATAGATTAAGTCACATTCAATGGAAGTTAGATTTGGGTGATGATTCTTTTTAAAGTTGAGCTGGGTACCCATTTCTGCAGCAAGTGCCTGAATATTCTCATCTATCACTGCATAGTCGAGAGACGAGTGGCCTGGATTTTGGCCTCGAATGATCACAAGTGGAGCTGGCATATCAGCAGGTTGCCTAAAATCTCTATCTGTCACTGAAGAGTAGGGATTTATGTTTCGTGTGTGTTTGTCTATGCTGTCCAATATAGGCATCTGCCTGACTGAACTTATGACTGTTTTGACTTCATGTGGGTTATTTGAGCTAGATGTTGACCTGGGGCAATACCTGGCTGGACGAGTAATTTCTAGTATAAAGAAAGGTTTTTATGGTGTAGTCAACGATGATTATAGTTGAGTAATATTAATGGTCGGAATATATATAGGATCCCTATTGATAGGGAATTCAACATCCTTTGTGGATAACGCCTGGTGCCTTCAAAGTTCTTACCTTGGTGCAAAGTAATTGGAGTGAGCTGTAATTGTATGGCTTGGTGGACTTCTTGCTATCCAAGGCTTTGGTGATCTTTAAAGTTTAAATGTTACTTTTGTATCAGAAGGAAAAAGAAAGGTCATACGTGGTAATTTAATTGGAAAATTTCATAACTTAATGCGTAAATGAGAGTGAAACTGGATAGTTGATTTCTTCAACCAAGAGAAACAGAAACTGAATACGCAGTAGTTGATTTCTTTAACCAAAAGAAACTGAACTTTCATGTGAATCTTTTATAACTTGTAAATAGGATATTTGAATGGAGAGAGTAATTCTAATTGGGCCTCTTTGTGTTTTTTGCTTGGGTAGGTGCTTTGTTACACGTGTGTATACTTTACTATCTGTGTGCATTACATATAGACTCTTTACAACTTTGACTGAGTTTGGGTTTCAATATTTCTACGAATTTTGCAGTTTCGGCATTCACTGATTATATTAAAGGGTTATCTCCTTCATCATTGGATATGGAGCTCCGGATGCTGCAAATTATAGATGATGACGACTCTATAGAGGCCAGTAGAAGGCCAGAGATTCTTGCTCTTGAAATGCTCGTGGATTACTTTACTTATGAAATATCTTGCAGAAACAATTTTGAGTTCATACAGGCTCTTCTCAGAGTATTTCTAAAGGTCAGTGTACATTCTTTCTGTATTTATAAAAACGTGTGGTGGTAGCTACTGCTTTACCCGGACCAAGTTTGAGATGCAGCAGGCAAAAGACAAACTGCTGTTTGTCTCCAAAATTAAAGGGGACGCAAAGCGCTTGGTTATTGTTTTTTTCTTTTTAAAGAAGAAGAAAAGGGAAAAGAAAAAAATTCACATGATATACATAGATGATAGAGCCTACAAAGGGGTAACTTTGTGGCAGAAAAACTGTATCATTGAATTAATAGCAACAAGTAACACCCCCTTTTGCTTTCCCGTAAATTTTCGGCTAAGAAGCATTACGAAAGTTTTATTTTCTCTTGAACTTGCTCAAAGGCGTCTGCCATAAACATTTTTGAACCTATAAGCGGTAAACACAAGATTAGAGTCGTTCAGGGTGCTATAGCTCTTTTAACAAGATTTGTTTGGCTCCTGTTATTGTTTGGTCTGGTTTATAAACTGTATTAATTACGTTAAAATACTGTCTGAATGCTTTTTCACTGGCCGTTTCAGATTCATGGAGAAACAGTTAGGTGTCAATCGCAACTACAGGAAAAGGCCAAGAAACTATTAGAAACTCAGTCTGCTGTTTGGCAGCGTGTTGACGAGTTATTTCAGAGTACGAGATGTATGGTTGCTTTTATAAGCAACTCACAATTTTGAGATTGCCTCTAATCAGCTTCTGGTTTAGAAAGAAGAATTCAGCAGCTACACAACCACGAAGAAATGTAGAAGAATCGTCGCTACGGTGACTTAACAGTGTTTGTAAAGCAGTATAGGCTTTCCTACAATCTAGGAATTTTGATAAGCAGAACAGTGTATGTAGTCCTTTGTTATGTGGAATTTAGGCATCGTAATTTGCCTCTTTCAATCAAGTATCGACCCTGAAGTGTGGTGTATTATTATGTATTCGTAGAATGCTATCCAATGACTTGAAATTTCGAGTATCAAATGCTAATATTTTTCTCTTTTTTCTCGTAATGACAAATGACCTGAAATAAAGCGTATTAACTTGGGAGTTTTGGACTTAATAACTACTCCAACCGTACTTCAACTCTGAACCTGTTTGATATGACTGCATCTTTCTGAACTGATCTGATCTGATCTGAATGATTCTAATCTGATCTGATCTGATTTGATTTGAATGACTCTGAACTGATCTGAAATCGCTGAAAATTTGATTGAATTTCTACGAATCAGTATCGTTTATGGACTAAATACATTGATAATTATTTGAACATTTCTGATCTGATCTTATCTGATTTGAATGACTCTGATCTGATGTGATCTAATTTGAATGATTCTGAACTTATCTGAATACTACTTATATTAAGTCCTCTCAAAAAAAAAAGTCTTATCAAACAGGGTCTAAGAATGTTAATCTCTTTGATTCAAAAAAAAAAAACAAAGAATGTTAATATCGATTGTTCTTTTTTAGGTTTATATTCGAATCTTGTAACTTTGTAAAGCCCTATTCTACTCCAAATGTCGGAGAAAGAATCTCATATGCAAGTTTTAACTGCTCACTTGTTCTTGATAAATTTGTCAAAAGGAAATTTCAGTCCCCAGATGGTACTACATGGAGAAACTCTTGGGGAGTGTTCTTCACTCATACCCTCTCGTATGCGTCTTGTCGTATACAACCGGTACATGCTACATCGACAATCCTCATCAGGCTCTTATCCTGGCCAACTGCAAATGCATAAGAATTCATAAGTGATTTTAAGGCCAACCCTTTCACCTGTTCTTTTCTATCTGTTTTTGTACCTACCTTCGCTTCTCAAGCCTCTAATGGTTTAAAGCAGGGAAACAAAGATTAAAGCGATGGAAATACAAGAACATGCATTCACGCGGTAGCATGTATATTAGATTTAGGGAGTTGATAGTAAGCTTTCCTTTGGTCAACCCGAACTTGACTCAACACAGGTTTACATCAGCAAAAATCATTAACCACATGAACTCTTAAGATGATGAACAACAAGGCTTCTTAGCAGCAGGCTCGGACGCTCCAACATTAATAGTTTGTCCTCCTCCAAGAGTTGCAGGTGCAGAATCACTAGTAGATAGCGACTTCTT
>JBBYHQ010000016.1:3585163-3598563 GCA_038382645.1 Spergularia azorica
AATGATTACTTTTTCTTCTGGAATAGATGATTTTTGTCCGAGGATGGTTAGTTTTTGTTTCAGTATGATTGATTTTTTGTCAAAGGATGATTAGCTTTTATTCTGGAATGGTTAGTTTTTGTCTTAGAATGATTAGCTTTTGTTATTGGATGATTATTTTTTGTTCTGTAATGGATGGATTTTGTCCTAGGATGGTTATTTTTTGTTCTAGAATGGTTAGTTTTTGTCCTAAGATGGTTGACTTTTGTTCTGGAATGGATGGTTTTTGTCTTAGGATGAATGGTTTTTGTTCTACAATGAACAACTTTTGTTTCGGTATGGTTAGTTTTTGTTATGGGATGAATGAGTTTTGTCTAGAAATTGTTGGTCTTTATTCTAAGATGATTAACTTTTGTTTTGGGATGATTAGTTTTTGTTCTGAAATGATTAGTTTTTGTCATAAGATGGTCCTAAAATGTTTTGGAATGAATAATTATAGAACAAGAACGAATCATTTTAAAACAAAAATAAACCATCACAAAACGAATGATTAGTTTTTGTTATGGAATGATTGATTTTTGTTTCAAAATGGTTACTTTTTGTTGTGGAATGGTTGCTTTTTGTTTCGAAATGGTTACATTTTTGTCTCGAAATGAATGATTTTTGTTCTAGAATGACCTAATTTTGTTATAAAATGATTTAGTCATATTATAAAATGATAAAAATAAAAAAAAATAAAAAAATTGGAAACACAGCTATTTCTCTCTCCTCCCCAAAGACCCCACCCGACCCACCTCCACCACGAGCCCTCAGCCACTTGCACGACCACCCAAACCCACGAAAGTCGCCGGAGATTCTGTTGTTGCCGGAGAAGGATGAAAAGGATGAGAGAGAAGGAAAAGAAAGAGAGAAATGGGGATCATTCGCGAGGGGGGGTGACGGAGTGGGGTGGCGTCGCGGGGGTGCCGGCCGATCGAGGATGGAGTGGGGGTTATCCCGGCCGACTGGTGACGGTCGGGTCTGCCGGAGGCGGGGACGAAGCGGAGATGGGTTGGGTGGGTCGTGGTTGGGGGAGAGGGGAGGAGAGAGAGTTATTTTGTTTTTGTTAGTTTATGTAATTGCTGTTGGACTGGAGTATTTGGAGTGTTTGTGGGCTATTATTGACAGAAAATTCGGCCCATGTTCATTTATTCAAACCACAACACACTTTCATTTATTCAATGCACAATACACTTTCATTTATATGGGCCGGGGGGTACGAAAAGGATGGTACCCCCGGGGTACCATAGACGCGTTGATGGTGATGGGTCAGGCGATGTTGGGGCAATGTATGTGTGTTTGTTGTGAGCGGAAGTTGAGAAGAGGAGGCGAGGAAAAAGATTAGAGGTTTGCGAGTTTGAGCGTTAGTAGTTGATCTCTCATTGTATATGAAGCCGTGAGTATGAGGCGGTCTTGAATATCAATTTTTGTAGACGAAATAACATTTAAGTGTGTTTTGAAACAAGGATTTGATTCTCAAATCCAAATTTGACACAAATCCCATTGTTTGGAACTCAAGAATTTGAGAATTTGGATTTGTGTGAAATCATTTGGAATTTGTATCAAATCCAATTAGGCAAAAAAGAAAATGACACCTCAAGAGGTGTCATTTTGAAATCCCACATTCCCCAAACATTTGATTCATATTTGAATTCCTCATTCTCAAATGATGGAATTGAAATGATTACAAATTTTCAAATCCTTGTTTCCAAACGCTACCTTAATTGTATTTAGTCGTGTAACAGTATACGAACCTCGACTTCCATAGGTCCGTGGTTTAACCCTTTAAGGAAAATTCTAACCCCAGTGAGATGATGATCATATAATAAGAAGTGGTTAAAGGATAAGAAGTAATGGTAGTAAGCCGCTTACTCATATCTAACGGTTAAGATTAATCAACATAAACGCAAAAAACCAAATTTAGGAAAAACAAACCTAACTCGAGCACTCACTTTCCTCCCCCTCCCTAAGCCACTCCCTTTAGTCTAACCAGGCACCGCTGCCATAGCACCCCCAAGCCACATCACCTACTGCTGATGTTGATGCCGACACCTCCAACCCAGTAGCGTATCGCTTGTGAGTCCAACAACATAACCAGTTCCCCCTGTCCTCACATCCAACGGCCTTCAAGAAGGTCCCCCACGTTCTCTTTCGATCTCCTTACCCTACCCCCACCCCTTCCTCAGTCCCACACCTCTCGAAAATGAGTCGCCGCTCGTAAGGGAGGTCTGCCGCCTACTTCCCCTCATCATCGCCCATTAAGTAAATTCGTGCACCATTGTCTTTGAAAGTGAGCGATTCGATGCTACCCCTCATGTTTATAAAGAATGCCACATAGGATTGCCCACATAGGGTCGTGAGCGGTGTTTTAAAAACCGGACCGGACGGTTGAACCGGTTCAACCGAGAACAGGTTCTACCGAGAATCGGTCAGTGGTCCAGTTCGATTGGCTTCGAAAACCGGGGGTGGTCAAACCCGGTCAAAATCGGGTTGGCTGGTCCAAAACCCCTGTTGAACTACCAGAACCGGACAAATCCGGTGGTTCAAGCGGTTTTGACAGGTTTGAGCCCTTTTGGTATATAATTTGATATTTTTGGCAATATTTTATATTATCTTATCTTATATTATATATTAAACGCTATGTTAGAGGCAACGACCACGTTCACTGGTTTCAATTAGGCCATCTGTCATGCCACGTGGCATGTCTCTTTTATTTTCAATAAAAAAAATTCATGTAAAATGTCTTTTATGGTAAATAGTGTAGATGGACATTACATCCATGGTGATATACATATAAGTGACATTCTATATAAAAAATGCACAATATTTCTTTATTATAAAAAAAATCAATATTTATTATTAATTGATTTAATTTCATCTTTACCTTATTTTTTTGTACATACCTTCCTTATTACTTATTTGAACTGGAATGACATCATCTATATTGAAAGTGATAGTTTTATAAACGATAAAATTTATTGATAAAATTATTTGTTCAAAAAGAAATAAAATGATAAATTTACTTCGGGCGTAGCCCGGGTAGTATACTAGTTTATATTATTATTATGTCATCCGATTTTTTGATCCGGTCGAACCCCTTGACGATCTTGTGATCAATTTAGATTACAAGACTACTTCTCACTTCTTTCCCATAAAGCAACTTTACGGGAGTATCTATATATATTTTACTAAAGACGTCCCCGTTGACACATGCCGCGATTCTAGGCCTTATCGCCATGTGTCGAATCGGATTTCCACATGGCGAGCTCACAGGAAACGTCGCCACATAAGCGTGCCACGTGTCAACACGGTTTTTCACATGGCGATCTCACAAGCAATGTTACCACGTAAACTTGCCATGTCATCAAAGTGAGACACGTCAATATTTAGCACCAAGCAGACTACCAAAAAGAAATAGTAAAGTTTGAACCCACGACCTCTTGGTATTTGTAAATATAAGTCTACCATTGTGCCACAACAACTTATTTGAACCGTTTTCTTTTTTTAAGATCATAAAGGGGGGCAAAAATATTTACAAATATGTAGAGAATGTTAATTATGGGTAATCATTTATTATATATTTTTTTTATTTTAATGTAAAAGATATGGTCATTTCTTATATTTCACCTTAGTTACGTCTTCAAAATGTGAAACTGATCCAAATATATATTTGAGTTAATCTTTTTTTCTAAGCTCAATTTATTCACTATCTTTTCTTAATAGAAAAACACGATGCTCATGGATATGAAATCAGAATACCAATAATACGACAACTCAGTTTCTAAGGATTGATATGTTAGTAGATAACTTTTTTTCTAGACAAGATTGGGGTTGATGTTTGGAAAGGGTGATGGGTATCGCGTAGGGTAATGTTGGGTATGCAGGTCGTGTAAGAGAGTGAAGAAGGCCTTAAATGAGGTTGGTTATAAAAGTGGACAAGGGTTAGGCCGGTGGGGTATAGGAATCGATGGGTTTAGGGGGTCGAGTGGAGAAATTGACTTAGAGTGGGTCATCTTCAAAAAAACTAATAAGTGCAAACCTAGATTCAGTTGGGAGTGATTAGAGACTACAGCAGTGCAATGATATCAATTTTTAAGATATGATTCACCGTAAAGGTTTTTTTTATTTATTCAAATGCATTAAAAGAAGTGCTTAGTACAGAATACAATTTAATATTAAGTGTTAACTTTATACGTAACCAACAATCTCAAAAACAGAAGAAATTTTGTATAACCGTAACACCACATGATCTCATTGGTTTACCGCGTAGGTAACACCACATAACAGTGTAGGTAACACCAAATCGATAATGTTACCGTGACATAGGAAAATTTATGCTAAAAAACACAAATATATTATGATAGAATTAAAACTTAATTTTTCTTTACATTCATAAGTGGAGTTATGTGAATTAAGAGACTAATTTAATTTGTATATTAGCGTGATGCGTCAATTTGATATGTTTTATTGATACCAAAATCAATGCATTCATTTCAGTTATGAAATTTATAATATACTTACGGATTTAGAGTCTAGAAATAAATAAGGTTAGAGGAATAAGAGTTTAACAATTAACCGAGTTAAGGGCGTCGGGTAGAGGAGTTCACCTGCAGTATGTTGAGTAAAAAATTAGAGGGGATGCCACTTGGAAAATTTGACGGGTGTAGGGGTATAAGTTAGCAAGTGAGGTCATGTAAAGGAGTCGAGGGGGATTGAGCGGTTAATTTGAACATTTGATCAAGGGTGAGGGGTATAACCAAACAATTGTTGGTTGGTAGAGTCTTGGTTAGGAATTTGGAAAGATCTAGAGATGGGAGCATGATAGTAGTAATGTTGATGATGGGATGATGATTTTTTATTGGAGGTGCGTGTAGTCGTGTAGAGGGATTAAGGGGGAATGATGTCGCTTATGAAAATCGACTGGGAAAATGGGAGATTAAGATAGTTGTCATGGTGAAGAGAATTGTTGAGTATTAGAGTCGGCGGGTAAGTGTGGCGGTGGAGTTGGGATAGTTAGGTTGGTGGGTTTGAGCAATTCAAGTAAGTCAAAGGGGGACGGAGTTTTAAAATGGACAGGGGATTTAATTTGGAAACCATACAAGGCTGCGTGGTTTCCAAATTTTAAATGACACCTACTTTTTTTGATACAGTAGATCAACTCTTAAATTCTGGATTAGTTTTAAAAATGTTTGTTTGTTACTTTCAATTATTTATTATCATATACGGAGTTATAATCACAACAAAATTTCTATTTATGTTTCCCAATATTAGGGTATACAATTCTTGAAATAAGTTTTTCCAATATATACAAAGTAATAACATGTTACATGGTTGATATAAACATTTTAATTCCCGTGCATTTGCATGGGCCAAAATACTAGTATAATCGTAAATTAGTAACGTTTATTTTCCCGTATCAACGTGGGTCTAATGTCCAATTAAAAAAGGCGCCTCTTCCAAACAACTCCTCACTCTCACAGCTGAGCAACTCTCCTCTCTCTCCGATCAGCTGGCCTTGCCGTCGCCACCTCTCCTCCATCCTTGCTGCTTCCGGCCGAAACAGGTAAAGCAAGTTTAATTTCGTTTTTTTTTTTTTGTGTCAATCTAATTTTATGATTTTTGGTTAATTTGATTCAAAGCTTCGTGCTTTCAATTTACTCTTCACTTTTTTTATTTATTCCAAGTTACCAAATTCTGGTGAATTCCATTGCCCTATTCTTCATCAAATCCTTGGCCATCATTGGGGTCTGTATTGGCCGGTGCGGGCATCCGATTATACTCTTTTTTTTGCCAGAATTTTTTTAATTTGTTCCTTTTATTCATAATAATTCTTGCAAGTGATATTTGGGATTTTAGTTAAAATTGGATATAATTATGAATTAGATTGGATTTATGAAGTTAGTTATGTATAGTAGGGAGGCAATGTGAGTGATCAGTACGCAACGACAACGAAACTGACAATTCCCAGCGCCACAGGCCCAAGATTAAGTCTAGAAATTCTACCTCCAATGTGGTTTGTACCACAACAGGAGACACTTATTTTAGGTGGCATTCTCGGCTTGTCCTCGAACAAACGAGCTGCAAAGTCGTTAAGCCCCTCACCCCTAACTGCCTCAAATTCGAACCTGTTGTCGAAATTTCAGGGGTGAACATCATTAGAATTTATTGCTCAAATCGGCTATTTCAAATTTAAGATATCCTCCAGACATTTTACACCTAAACATCTATCTGATGCAGTTTTCACTGTGACTTTTACTCAACATACAGATTACACTTCTGACAATCGAGTTTTCTGATTTTTCGCATCACTGTGAAAAGACTATACAGCATGAGAATGATGACATGTTTGTGTTGTAGGTGAGATTGTGCT
The DNA here is from genome assembly GCA_038382645.1 of Spergularia azorica. Taxonomy (NCBI): domain Eukaryota; kingdom Viridiplantae; phylum Streptophyta; class Magnoliopsida; order Caryophyllales; family Caryophyllaceae; genus Spergularia; species Spergularia azorica. Next base: position 3,591,552 of record JBBYHQ010000016.1, read on the forward strand.
CAGTGAAGACAGTCGGAGAAGTGTAATTTACCGTGGAAACCCTGCCTGCCACCTTTTCGATTTTGACAGGTAATTCTTTTTCACTTCTTCTTTACTTGAGAAAATTACTGAATGTCAAGTGTAACTCTGAAATTCAGATTGCCTGTAAAAACAACAAGGTGACTTTATATGTTTGGGGTAATTGATTTTCGGTAGCAAGTACCATTGCATACTAGAATTGTTGTCGATTCTGCCTAGCTGATTGACTTTTTGCTAGGTGCGTATGACTCGTGAGCTTTCTTCTTTGCTATAGTGGGTAATTTTCTTTGTACAATCTACTTAATCCCAACCAAAGGGTTGTGGCTTAATAAGAAGGATCCCTCGAATGACGAAAGTGTAGTTTCTAAGGGAATGAAAAGGGTTATTGATTTCTTCTATTATGGTTTTGCTGATTGTTTGGGTGGAAGTTTTCATTGTTGTGCTAGTTGTTCGGGTTTTGCTGGTCTTGTAAAAAGCATGCGTTTTTAATATTGTGACCATCAGCAATATTTCAAAAATGGTGGGTACCGGGTGAAGAGATATACAATCTCTCTGATATATTACCAGCAGGGCACCATCTTTAACTTTGTAAAAATGGAACACCAAAGTTACGTATACCCGAACCTCAATTGGAGAGAGGCGGAAGGGCTCAGGGGAGTATGTTAGGGAAATATAGATGTATGAGAGTAAGAGCAAGAGTCGTTAGGGTACAATTTTGCATCACATGTTCCACAATTTTTCTCAACAGCTCAAGCCTGCTATCCACCTCAAACTTGCTTCATGAGTAGTCAGGTTAACATGTGTTGAACAAAAATGAAAATTTGGGTCAGCAGTTTGTCAATCAACAATTAATAAGGCACAACAACATATTTACCCCAGTGCCTTAAAGGCTCCCGCCATAAGGCGGGGTAAGGGGGGGTCGGATGCACGCATGCCTTACCCCTATTGAAACATAGAGAGGCTGCGCACGAATGACCCAAAATGAAAATTGCTTCGAGAATCGCACCAGCTGACTGTTACTTCACAAAATAAGAAGCACAAACAATTAATAAGGCACATATATGAAAAATTTAGGAGTGTAAAGACCTACTACACGGATATGTGTGGTTATAATTATGATCCTATCTATACATTTCATCATCAAGAAGCTACATTATCAATGTTTGTGAGATGTTTCTATGCCTCTTTTTTCCAAAGTGTTTGATTTAGTAAATTAGTTGTCATCTACATACCTTTTAGGTAACGTTTGGAAATAAAAATTAGAAAATTTGTAATCATTTCAATTCCATCATTTGAAAATGTGGAATTCAAATATAAATTCAATGGGGGAGGGTGGGATTTCAAAATGACACCTCTTGAGGTGTCATTTGTTTTTTGCCTAATTGGATTTGATACAAATTCCATAGGATTTGACACATATATGTTTCATAATTTTTCGATATGTATTTTTCTCTAAAATCGCAAGTCAAAGGCTCACCTCGTAATGCGAAAACGTCATATATTTATTTATGGAGGGAGTACTTAAAAGGAAGACCGACTTGTTTACAAGTGAATAATCACCTACTAAGGCAAAAGTATATGAGGTTTTCACTGAATAAATATTTTGAATGATTAGGAAATATAGATTGGAAATACTGTAGAAGTTAAGGAAGATTATAAGACGTGAAGTGCATCGTCACATCAAGGGAACAGTATAAGGCACAGCTGCAAGAATACGGCTAAGAACAGGGACATTAACTAGAAGTAACTAGTAAAATTACACCGATTAACCCTAGAACTGAATAGAGTTTGATATAGAATCCACCATACTAAATTAACTGCCCCTTGGGTTATTACGCCTCTTGCTAATTGTTCTTCCACACACTCAAAGCTCACCCTTTAGCTTAAAGAGATGAAAAATACAATTTGGATAATGATCAAGAAAAAAAAAATCATAAACAAGGCATTTGTGCTAATCATTGGATGCCTAATGCGTTACAAAGCTACCCTCCTTATCTAGTGGACGTATAGCCTACTGCAATATATTACAAGTACTTGAAGCTTTCAATATTTGAAAGGAAAGTAGTAGACTTCTTTGAACTTACTTTGGCCGACCCTCCTCCTTGTTTTAGGCTTAGTTCCTTGATTGCATCCTTCCTCGTTAAAAAGGATTAGGCCACAAATCAAATTGCAGTTGAACTTGCTCTGGTCGATCCTCCTCCTAATTTTGTTTTCAGAAATTTCAGATGCGAAGTCTTCTCGTACTGTACTGAAATTTTCTTGTATTGTAGGGCAGTTTATTTTGTGTGGAGTTCTTTTGTTTGCGATATGGTGTATCTTTCGTCCTCTTTAAATGTGAAAATGATTTCGCATGTGCTACTTCAATATATCCACTTAAAGTGCATGTCAATGACAATAATCATCTTTTCCTTATGCTCGTTCAACACACACTCCACAAAACAGAAATTTCATCACCAAATGCAACCCGTGTTGCTGCTTATTCTGCCTTGCCCAGTTGCCGTCATTATGAGACAACTTGAAACTATATAGTAAAATAACTTATTCTGCAAGATGTAAGTATATAAATGGTTTGAAAAGTAACTATAAAATAGACACTTATTACCCGTTTTAGCTATATGTAATTTTCCTTTATTTCAACTAGTTCGTGTTTGTGTAATGTTATATTGATCACTCGTCTGTATTGATTTGGTAATCTTTGGTAGTAAAATGCTATTATATAAAATGTGTTGTATTAAGTACTCTTACATGTTTTTAATTTGATTAAGACATTTGATTTTTGGCAGAATCAGGTTAGCTTGGAGAGCGAGAGAGGAAGGCGAGCTTAGTCGTTGTTGATTAATTTGTCAATAATGGTGATTATCAAGGGTGAGAGTCAGTTTAAACAACGCTCAAAGAAAAGGTTCTACCCTTTACCAATCGAAATATGGTATGAGATTCTTTCTAGGCTATCTTTCGAGTCTTTTCTCACAAGTCAATATCTGTGCAAGGCTTCGAGAGGACTCTTCTTAGATATCCAGTCGAATATTGACAACGATCCTTCACGCGTTCCGTTGTCTGGCTTGTTAATTGTACCCTTTAGCTTTAACAACGCGCAAAATCTGAGTTATTTTCATCTAAAAACCAAGGAGAGCATTAAGATGAGTCTCAATTCATCGTATCATGATGTTGTTGTTAGTAGTGGCTATGAAAAGGGATGGCTTGCAGATCTATCTTTTGATGTTTCGCCAATCAATTTAACTCGCGTCCATAACCCTCAGAAGGAGGCTTATTATTTTTCGATTCATGGAGGATTACTTCTTATAACCTTGATTGATGGCACTTGTGAAGTGCATAATCCCGCTACTAAGAAAAAGTTTGTTGTGCCCAAGTCTTTAATTTTGGAACGGATTGGGTTCGAGCTTCATAACGAAGAGGAGAGGAGTGGCATCATCATTCAAATAGACCCCAAATTTTGTCACTGGCTTTTGTTTATGGTGATTAGATTTTGTGTGACGTTAAGATATATGGAGGTATACTATCCTCTTTGTGATTCATGGGAACTATTCCAGTTGGACTTGGATAATTTCTTGTTCTCTACAATTTGGTGGTTAAAAAATTATGTTGCCTTTTTCAAGGATGGCGTTGTATCTTTATTTATCTTGACGAGCGAGCGTTATGGGTTAGTATTCCTTATGAGGAATAATGAAATGGAGCATTATAAGTTTCCCTTGCCGCAAGTGACACTATCAGAAGTCTGCAATCAAACCAAAAGATTATGGGAATGCGAGAAAACCCTTTATCTCTCTTGTCATGATACTAAGGGACTTTGGATTTGGAAAGCTGGATCAACTCAATGCGATACATGGCAATGGAATTTGTTATTTGAGATCAGCAGTACTGTAAGCCACTGGCCTTAAAACAGCTCGCAAAATACGTGCTTAATGCCGATGCTCATGTTAGTGTACTCGCCTGTCATCTTGATACGCCTCTTGTATATCTTCGAGTTGAGGCTTCTGTTCTTGCTTATGATCTAACCAAGGACATCATACAATGGAAATCTGAGATAAATGATCAAAGTTACTCGCATTTGTCCGTTGTCCTACCATTCAAGCCATGCTTAAGCTTTTTTTATCCTTATAAAAGGCGGTAATTGTGTAACTTTTTTTTTTTTTTTTTTTTTTTTTTTTCTAAATTTCGAATACTTACAGTTTATTTTAATTTATTGAATGCAAGTGATTATATTAAATACCATGTCTCCATGTTTAAGCTTTTTTTATATGCTGCTTAAAACCAGTAATTGTGCAGTTTTTTCTTTTCGAGTACTTACTGTTTAGTTTATTGGATGCAATCATGCAAGTGATTTTATTAAAAACTATGTCTCCATAATTCTTCAATTTGCACTATATGGTCGCACTAGATTCTCCAATGTAACATGACATGATTCCTGGATACTACAAATGATAAGTCTCTTTTACTGTCTTAGGCACCTGGACACTTAACCTGGCTTGTTTAACATATGTGTAGCTTCATCTGCCTTTGGAAGGTTTATGTTTCGGTGTTAGTGTTGGCTTAAGTTATTGATTCATTGCTGCAACCATTGTTACTCCCTTAAATGTAAAATTTGAGTATGGGTGGTCAATATTTGGTAAGTTAGAAATTTGAAGAAGTGAGTATGGCCAGCACTGCAACTTTGCATGTGACTGAAGTCTTCCTAAATGTCAATGTATTCATGGTTAGTGTCAGCTGACTGTTACCACTCGACACCTGCTCCTGATGATGTAGTTTCCATCCCGGTACAAAATGAGTCTGCTCGTGTAGAATCAGTGATGACTTTTGATTTCAGTACATGAGAACACTTATGGCTGCAGTACAGGCTTCCTTGCACTCATGGAGTATGTAAGTGTCTAGGAATTGAAGGTGGTATGCTAGTCCCTTGCACTTGAAAGTGTTTCGTGCCTCAAGGAAACCACACATCTGATTTTATGTAGGAGCATATGGGAACTTTCACTGACGATTTTGTCTCTAGAAAATGTTTTACAGAAATCAGGGCCGCTTATAAGATTACAGCATTGCAGGAAGTCTGTTACTAGTCTAACTTGTGTTCCAACATTCATTTCATAAGGGTGCAGTGTTTTTTGAATTTAATTGTGTTTTCTAACAGTGTCTATGTTATATTCCGAAAAAGGAATCGCAAGATAAAGCTCGATAGTCCTTCACTGATATACTTGAAGACATTAGACTTTTATTCAAGCTAGGTTGGCTCTGCATAGGAAGTTACATTGCGAAACCTTAAATGATGAAAAATTGGTATGAAATTGGTGCACTGTCATCTGTCACCTGAGGAAAAGAATCTATATACATCTGAAGTTACTGATCTTGCATAATTATGTCAAGATAATAGTAAGGGTTTTAAAGTGTGGAAGATGACAGTACACAAATAACTACGGAATTAGCAGAGGAACATGTGATCTGAAACAGTGCCAATTCCCTTGGCTTTAGCATTAATGTATCTGCAAACAATTTAGCGCTGTTTCGACTAGCGTGTGCATGGATGTTCTGCACCTGCTTAACCCCACTGTCCCTGAAAATATGTTGAAACTTTCTAGCTCTGAGGTGGTGTCTAATACATTCTCCAGTTCATTCTGTAGTCCAAGATTCTTGAAGACACTAATGTTTGAGTTCTTGTCCTTCATCATCCATACAGCTAGTTCGATGGTAATTTTCGTATCCTGGGAAATCTGGCAGGTGGGTATTGGTGCGTCTTCAGAATCTGAACTAGTACATCTGCTAACTCAGATTCTCTTACTCCAGTTCTCTTAAACATGATGTTTGATTCCTCGTTAGTCATGAACTTGAAAGCACGCGCTGCTAATCCAACCATTACTTCCTGAAGTTTATCCTCTTGTGAAGTGATTCCCTCAAGAACCTGTGGAAAGACACAGAACATTGGTTCATCTAAGTGAGTTTTAAACTATTGTGTCCCCTTTCTTTTATCTAATGGGCATATGACAGGCTAAAGGATAAGCGTAATAACATCATGAACTCAATTATGTCCCAGGAAAAAAAAGGAACTTACAGTTGGTACTGCAGCTGTGACTCCCATCAAGTCAAGAAAGTAATTCTCTGCACTGTAGGTGCACAGATTTCTTAAAATTCTTGCTGCATTTACACGAAGAAGCGGAAGTTTCAGTCCTTCAACGAGCTTTTCCAGTGCACCCAGTTTCAAGATGCGTTGACAGTTCGGCTTGCTTCCCAGTGCCAGCATGGCTAATGCTTCTCCTGCTGCTGTTGTAACCTGCGCCTGACTTTCAGATAACCCATTTTTTAAGAAGATGTTCAACAACCCCCTTAATATTCCACCAGTGCCTCCGATCCTCTCTGTTGCGTCATCTTCCATGGCCAAGTTGGTGAGTATTTCAATTCCGAGTGTCTGAAGATCTGGGTGCTTCTCTCCATTCCTTAATATGTCTCTGATGTTGCTGACTGTGAAAACAATCTCTGATATCTCTCTGCGTAGTTTCTTTCCTGTGGTGCCTGTTGTGCTTGCTAGCATTTTTATTACTTGCAGTGATCTTTTCACTGTCAGAATCTGAGACTTGGGGACATTGTCATCCTTCAAGAGTGTCTCTCCTGCACATGTGAAGTCTATAATTTTTGGTAGGAGACCCCTTGTACTCCCTATTTTCCCACAGTTGTCGTGGTCTCGAGCAAGCTTCTTCAGAATCAGAAGTCCTAAATGATTGAAAGTCCAGAAACCATAATGTTCATGGTCTGCAAGAATATTTTTTTCTCCAATTCCGTCAATTGCTTGACCATGGGTCCTGCTAACATACAGCAAGGATGAAATTGATTCCATAGCGCCACGAATTCCTGCAACCCTAAGAGAATTTTGTTTCTTTCCTGCTAGTTTCGATAAGATTATTGCTGCTGCATGCCTGATCTCCTCTTCTTGTGGGTCTTTCCAGTTCAACATCTCTACTAATCTTTCAACAGCTGTTAAGGTTATTCCTATCTT
>JBBYHQ010000016.1:3602915-3614817 GCA_038382645.1 Spergularia azorica
ATATATTTCATCCTCTTTGTACGTCACGATATTTCAAGCTGATATTGTTTCATCATATTATATAAGTTCTACACCGACGAGTATGAAGGCAGGTCTAATAGTTAGGAGCGTAAGTTAAGTTGCTTCTTATGTAACAAAAAGCTATTGTTCCAACATGACCCATACTATAGTATTATGGCATTTGCTTTCAACTCTATTTTGACTTACTATTCGCTTAAAAAAAATCCAGTGACCATTTTTGGCCTATCGGTGACCTTTCCACAAAAAGTTTACCGTAGCTGCTTTCTATAGAATCCCATCCAGCTTTGATTAATTTCATAATAATCCTTGTCCACTCCCTAATCTGATTGATTAATTAATTAAATTCCGGAACATCTTCAAGGTAAAAATCTTAAATTTACTGTGTCACTCCTCTGTATTTTATTGTTTATTGCTTGATTTTATTGCCGTTCTTCCTTGAGTTTAATACTTTAATGTTTAAAGCTTGTTTTTGCAATATTGATTTTTGGTCATCACGGGAAATTGTCTCTTGTTCTACATACTAAGTTCGGCATTGTTCTTTTTCGGACATATGACGAAAAAGCGTAAGCTTTACTTGATGGTTTGGAAGAGAAAGGTAACGCCTTTGTTCACTGTCTGGGTTGAACACTCACGAATCACGATTGCTTTTCTCATACGAATTCAGAGGAGTAAACCGAGTGTTGGTGACTGAGTTTATTGCCGAATGAAATCCTGCTCGCAATCTTGTCGCGTCTCAGTATAAAGGAGGCAGCAACTAACAATTGGTGTTGTTTCACAAAAATGGAAACAACTCTGGCATTGCTATCCTAATTTGAGTTTTTATGCTATCATAAAACAGCATACAGGTCCTGCTATAGATGAATTTAAGGTTATTTTCAACTTCGACCACCAACACCGTTCCCACATTGATAAATGGGTAGATTTCGCCTCTGCGAAAAACGTCAAAAGTCTTGACCTACAATTACTGAAGAATATGAGTGTGTTTGAGGTTAAGAGTTTCATTGAATTAATCAGAGGACTACAAGCAGTATTTATACATAGTTACAATAAGTAAATCTAAGTGTAAACCCTAAACATAATGCTAGAGAATTAGGAAAATCTAATTACAGAAGATAGGTAAAAAATATGTACGAAAGATCTAAACCATAAGCTATAGCTAATAATCCATATTTACGAAAGATACGTTTCTTGAGAAACTAGTCTTTCCTTATCACGCCCCCGCAAGATGGACGGTCTGTAAGTGAGGCCAATCTTGGAGAGTAAACAAGAAAACCGATCCTTGGGGAGAGGCTTAGTGAGTAAATCAGCGAGCTGGTCATTCCCACTGATATGTTGAACACGGAGTGGCTTACTGTGGACAAGTTCACGAACAAAATGAAAAGCAATAGCTAAGTGCTTCATACGGGAGTGAAATACAGGGTTGGCTGCATAATGAGTAGCACCAAGGTTGTCACAATAGACAGTGGGAGTCGTGGTGGAAGCTAGACCAAGCTCAGAGAGAAGAGATTGGAGCAATACGAGCTCGGCAGTAGTAGAAGCAACAACACGAAACTCAGCTTCGGTAGAGGAGCGCGCAAGAGCACGTTGTTTCTTGGAGCTCCAGGAGATAGGGTTGCGACCAAGGTAAACGACAAAACCAGTGGTGGAGACATAATCATCCTTATCCCCGGCCCAATCTGCAACAGTATAAGCATGGAGGTGAAGAGGACTTTGACGATGGAGTTGAATACCATAGTGCATAGTGCCATGAAGATAGCGAAGAAGCCGTTTGAGAGCAGTCCAGTGATCCTCACGCGGGGACTGCATATACTGAGATAGACGATTGACTGCAAAAGCAACATCGGGTCGAGTTAAGGAGAGATATTGCAAGCTGCCCACAATAGCTCGGTATTCCGTAGAGTTGGATATAGGACGGCCAGAGTTGGACGTGAGAGCCGGATGAGTGACCATAGGAGTGGACATGGGTTTGGCGTCAGCCATATTATGTTTGGATAACAAGTCAAATATATATTTGGATTGATTTAGGAATAGACCATATGCAGTAGGTACCACCTCAACACCAAGGAAAAATGACAGTGGACCAAGATCCTTGAGTGAAAATCGAGTGGACAGAGTATCAATAAAAGAGTGGATAAAAGTCGGGGAGGGACCGGTGACGATGATGTCGTCGACATAAACAAGTAAATAGAGAGTTTCAGAATTTTGAGTATAAAGAAAAAGGGAGGAATCAGAGACGGAGTTATCAAAAAGGATTTAAGTTCTGTGTACCAAGGGGCCTGTTTAAGACCATAAATAGCTTTGGTGAGTTTACAAACATGATGAGGAAACGAGGGATCCTTGAATCCAGTAGGCTGGGTCATGTAGACGGTATCGTGGAGGGTGCCTTGTAGAAAGGCGTTATTTATATCAAGCTGTCGAAGAGACCAATTGCGAGTCACAGCAAGAGAGAGAATTAAGCGTACAGTGGTAGGTTCGATGACAGGACTGAATGTGTCGGAGTAGTCAAGGTCGGGACGTTGGTGAAAACCTTTGGCGACAAGGCGAGCCTTGTAGCGTTCGATTGAACCATCAGGCTTGAATTTTATGCGAAACACCCATTTTGTTCCGATAACGTTTTGTGTGGGAGAAGCTGGAACGAGGGTCCAGGTATGGTTGTGAGTGAGGGCGTCAAACTCGGCCTGCATAGCTTGACGCCAGAGTGGATCTTTTAGAGCCAGTGAGGCAGACGTGGGAGGCAGGGGAGTTGTAGAGGGTGGTGAGAGAAGAGCATAATTATATTTGGGGTTGGGTTTGATAATATTGTTTTGTAGGCGCGTGGTCATGGTGGGACGAGGGGGCGGAGGAGGGGGAGGGGGTGGTGGTGTCGGAGAAGGAGAGGGTGAGGGAGGGGGCGGGCTGGACGACGGAGAGGGAGGTGGGGTCGAAACAGGGGATGAAACAGGGGAGCTTTCGGGAGGAGGTGACGTAGGGGGCTGTAAATGGGATGTCGGCTAGACAACAGGGAGCACAAGTGTGCACCAAGAGTCGGGGTTAAGAGGGAACGGAGAGGGAGGAGAGGAGGTGAGACGGGGGTACGGAAAGTCCGTTTCAACAAAACGAACATGACGAGAGGTGTAAAGCCGAAGAGTGACAGGGTCTAAGCAATGGTATGCACTTTGGGTGGACGAATAACCCACGAAAATGCAAGGGGTGGAGCGAGGGTCAAGCTTATGCGTGGTATAGGGATGAAGCCAGGGATAACAAAGACATCCGAAGCTTCGGAGTTTGTTATAATTAGGAGGAGATTGAAAGAGTTTAAGGAACGATGAAGCATTAGACAAAGTGGGTGTGGGTAGACGATTGATGAGATGGGTAGCAGTGGCAAAGGCATGGGCCCAATAAGAGAGGGGGAGGCTGGCGTGAGAGAGTAAGGCAAGGCCAGTCTCAACAAAATGACGATGACGTCGTTCACCATACCCATTATGTTCGGGTGTATGAGGAGGGGAGGTGAGATGACCGATACCATGGTCAAGGAGGGACGGAGAAGAATTGTTTGATTGGTGTGTTGAAGTATTTTTCAACGAGAGCTCGAAAACGGGAGAAAGTCGCAAAGGTGTCGGACTTGCGTTTGAGTGGATAGAACCATATGTATTTGGTAAAGTGATCCACGAAAATTACGTAGTATTTGTAATTATCATGGGAGTGTACAGGAGATGTCCAAACATCACTAAAAATTAAATCAAGAGGAGCAGACGAGTGTAATGTAGACTAGGAAAAGGAGAGCTTGTGGCTTTTATTAATTAAGCAGGAATTACAATAAGATGATTGAGTAGCAAAAATAGGAATAAAAAATTGAGAGCTAATAGTACGTAATATCCTAAAGGAAGGATGCCCAAGTCGATGATGCCACGAGATAAAGTTCGACTTGACACTAGATAGTAGCCGAGGTAAAGGTGCCACTGATATGTGCCGAAGCTAGGTGGTCCTTGGTGGAGGATTTGGCCCGTCCGAGGTTCCTTAACACAAAAAGAATACGGTAAGAATTCGATAAAAAGATTATTATCTTTACAAAATTGAGAGACTGAAAAAATATTTTGAGAAATGGACGGAACACAAAGTACGTTATTGAAAACAAGAGTATGTGAAGAAGTAGTAATAGAAAAGGAACCTATGTGAGTAATAGGTAGAGCCGAGCCATCACCTATGATGAGTTCATCAGAACCATCATTGGGAGCGTGGAGGGAGAGATTGGACAAGTCGTTAGTGATATGATGACTTGCGCCACTGTCGATGAGCCACTGGCTAGCAGAGGGAGGAGTGATATGAGCCGCGTGGGCCTGAGGCTGGTAGCCTGTAGCACGCTGACGAGGAGCCCGGTGCAGAAAAGTGACAGTAGGGTAGAGGCGTCGAAATTCGTTACAGTGTGCAACAACATGACCTTGTATGTTGCAATATTGGCAGTTTGGCACTTGCCGAAGTAGGGCTTGGGTGAGCTGGCTGGGGTAGTGGGGGCCAAGGGAGGGGGAGGCGGGTTGGGGTAGGTAGTGCGAGGAGAGCGATGATTGGTGGTCCGATAAGCAGCATGGGCGGCGGCGGGAAATAGAGGATCCGTGGGTGGGTCGGTGTTGTAGGTAAGTTCGAAATTGAGGAGTTTCTCATGGAGTTCTTCGAAGGTGATTGTTTTGTCACAACCATTGACAGTGTCAATGACCGCTTTATAAGTAGAGTAATCCAATCCATTGAGAATTTTGGCAATGATGTCCTCATCATCCATGGGTTTTCCCAAGGCGGCGAGGCGATCGGTGCACGATTTGATTGAGTTCATGTGATCAGTCACAGATTGATTAGTTTTGACAAGATTGCGAAGAGAAGCTTTGATTTGGAGGATATGGCCACAGGAGGGGTTGGCATAGGTCTTGGCTAGAGTTTGCCATATGTCAGCCGAGGTGAGAGCATGACAGACTAAGGAAGAAACAGAGGCTGACAGAGTGCCGAGAAGAGCACCATAAAGGAGCTGATCTTGGCGAGTCCAGGTGATGAAGGCCGGATTGGGCTTCTGTTCATCATCGATGGTCAGAGTTTTGGCCGGAGCAGGGTGGGTGCCGTCCACAAAGTGGAAGAGTTGATAGCCAAGAAGGATAGACCTAACCTGAGGTAGCCACGAGGTGGTGTAGTTGGTGGCATTGAGTTTGGTCACATTCGGGAAGTGAATAAGAGTAATTGGTTGGGAGGGCTCATTAGGGTTGGGAAGGGCGTGAGGGACAACACTGTTGCTGGGGTTAGGGATGGTGTTGGAGTCGGCGGAAGCCATGGCGAGGAGGGGGAGGAGTTGCGGGAGGATAAGGAGTTTGAGGGCTGAGGAAAAAAAAATAAAGACAGGATCAATTGCTCAATACCATGAAGAATATGAGTGTGTTTGAGGTTAAGAGTTTCATTGAATTAATCAGAGGACTACAAGCAGTATTTATACATAGTTACAATAAGTAAATCTAAGTGTAAACCCTAAACATAATGCTAGAGAATTAGGAAAATCTAATTACAGAAGATAGGTAAAAAATATGTACGAAAGATCTAAACCATAAGCTATAGCTAATAATCCATATTTACGAAAGATACGTTTCTTGAGAAACTAGTCTTTCCTTATCAATTACAACGTTCTTACTTTCAATTGTCTGCGTGGAAACCCTATACTTTGCAATTGCCTCTGCTGAATCATAATCGTAACTTGTCCACTGTTTGGGCATTAAAATTCTACCCGATACAAGACTCTTGCTGGCAGTCCGATATCAGATGTCCGACAGAAGAATGGTATCCGACACTTGGTGCATATCAAATATCATCAGTACGACTTGTCGGCAAGACGGAGTCAAACCAAGAAGTTGCATAACTACCCGGTTGCGAGATTTAAGGCGAGGATTCCGGAGTTGGTTAAGGAGTTTTTGAACAAGATTTGCTGATTAACAAATGGCAAAAAGAGACGTTAGCAGACGGGGATAGTGGGAGATAAGACAAGACTCGGTCAAGAGGGAATATAGGGGAGGTTATGAACGTGGAGAAATAGTAGGAAGAAGGCGTTAAAAGCCCTAGCAGCAGCCTAGCATAAATAGAGAAGAAGCTAGCAGAAGAAAAGCATCACACACACAAGCCACAACCCCAACTCTAGAATTCACATTCGTCAAAAATACTCTCAATTGTACGAAGAACAATCCATATATCCATCCATAGTGCAATCCTTGGCGGGACACAGACTTCCCCCCGTGGTTTTTCCTTCACATTGAGGGTTTTCCACGTACAAAAATTCTTTGTGTCTTTATTGCAATTTCTTCATTTATTTACTATCATTTTTACTTCATCCCAATCCGAATATTATCGATAAGTCACTGGATAGTAGCGCGATCAAATAGATAAATCAACCAAACAATCCGATTCGATACAAGAGTAGTTTTTTTTTTACCAAAACAATTTGGCGCCCACCGTGGGGCTATCTATTTGAAAATCCTTCGAAGCTATTATCACCATGTCAGCTGCTGGAAACGAGTCACCCCGCACCCCGGAGACCAGAGCCGTTATGTTCGAAAACGGCAGCGCATCGAATGCGCCACAAGGACCGCTTTCTGAGGTTCTTTCACACCTGAAGAAGTCGAGGGCTCAATATGCCGAGCAACAAAAGAAGTACGATAAGCTAGAGAGAGAGTTGGCTAGGGCCAACGCCTTACTCGAATCTTGTCGATCGGGAGCCGGAGGTTCTAGGTCATCAAGGGAAAGAAACATCTCCGACATACCCGTCATGAGGAGTATTGATCTGGATCCACCTGTTCAAGATGAGCCCCCCGCTCAGTCCATAAGATATAGGGGGCATCAGATTCGTACAGACGGAGTCTGGGCAGATCAAGAGGCTTCCCAAGGAGTCACTATCCTCTGATCTGCTCCCCGAAATGAGCAATTGCAGCTCAATCAGGATCAATTGGACACAGGTAGGTCTTTGGTTTCGAATATCATGGCAGAAATTAACCCTGTACTTGTTGCTCTTCGACATGAGATACAAGGTGTATGACAGCAGGTTGTCAGGGTACCAGGAGTGGCCCCCCCAATCGAGCCAGTCGCCCCTAACTCGCATCGGGACTCACCATTCGCCCGGCACATCGCCATCAGGATCATTCCAAAGATCCCTCGATGCCCTGACAACTCCATTTATGAAGAAACATCGGATCCAGAGGAGCATATCTGATGGTACAAGACCTTCATGAAGACCCAGCCAATCAGAGAGGAGGACGAGGATGCAGCCATGTGTCGAGGTCTCGCCCAGACATTGAAGGGTCCAGCCCTCACCTGGTTCAGTAATCTTCTCAATGGTTGCATCTCCTCCTGGGCCGAGTTGGAAACTGCATTCAACCTGCTTGCCAGCAGCCGCAAGCCGATCAAGAGGATCAGCGACCTATATCGAGTTGTTTAGAGACAAAGTGAAACCCTTAGGGATTTCCTTTATCGCTTTAACAACGAAAAGATATCGATCCCTCGATGTGATACCCCCACGGTCATCGAGGCATTCAGGCAATGTTTGGTCATAAATTCTGAACTCTATAATGAATTAACAAAATACCCTTGTTCTACTTTCGAAGATGTGCAGGCAAACGCATTGGCCCAGATCCGTCTAGAAGAAGACAAGATGAACAGGCCAACCTATCAAGAGCAGCCATCTAGGAAGCAGCAGATAGGTCGATCGAGTAATAGGTCATTCCCTTACTCACGACCTGATGTTGTCGTAGTCAGGGGACACACGAACTGGTGGAATAAGCAGACCATCCAAGAGCAGGGATTCAATGTCTCTTGTTCTCGATTGGTTGATTATCTCATAACCTTGGGAGATTCCGTCAGTTGGCCCAAAAAGAACCACCCAAATCCCAAAAGGGATCAGAGTAAGTGGTGTGATTTCCATTCTGAATCAGGTCATACCAGCGAAGAATGCATCGCATTGATGAAGGAGGCAGCAAGACTCCGCAAAGCCGAACTTTGCAGAGAACTCCTGAAGAAATGCGTCAACACCGGATCGGTCATCAGGGAAACATATCCCAATGATCTCTTCTCTGGTGCAAAGGTAATTAATTGTATTTCTGGTGGATCTGAAATATGTGGACTAACATATTCCGCAGCAAAAAGAAATGCCAAGGTGAACAGCTTACGCCCTAGCACCAGTCGACAAAGAGCCGAAAGCGTCCCTACTATTAGCTTCGACCAGTCGGATGCAGAGGGACTTGACGAGGAGCACCATGACTCCTTGGTCATTTCCATCAATGTGGGTCCTTGCTTTGTCAGACGTGCCTTGGTCGACAACTGAAGCTCCGTCAACATAGTCTTCCTAGAAGCGTTGAAGGAGATGGGCATCCACGAGAAGCACATCACGAAGAGGTCAACCCCACTAGTCGGATTCAACGGTGAGACCAAGTTGTCGATCGGAGAAATCCGATTGACGACTAAGGTAGAAGGGGTAAACTCTTTCGAAACCTTTACTGTTGTCGATTGTCCATCTCCCTATAACCTGTTGCTAGGTAGGCCGTGGATACACAACCTTAAGGCAGTACCATCCACCTACCATCAATGCATCAAGATTCCATCAAGATGGGGTGTGGTACTTGTCCGAGGGGATCTCAGAGCAGCTCGAGAATGCTACATGACTTCACTCAAGCTCAGGAATGCGGAGAAGCCCTCGCAATAGCAATCAAAGAGGCTCTGTGTGACCAATCTAGTAGTAGAAGAAAACAAGTTGGATTTCCAAGAAGTCCGAATTAGAGAGGATCAACCCGACAGGAAAATCCAGGTGGGGACGGACATCCCCGACGAGATATATCCTGATCTAATCGAATTCCTAAGATCCAAAGAAGACTGCTTTGCGTGGTCACACAGAGATATGACAGGAATAAGCCCCGAGGTAATTACTCATAAACTCAATATAGATCCATCATATAAACCGATTAAACAGAAACGGAGGAAGTTCGCACCAGAGTGCAATCAAGTCGTAGACGAAGAAGTGCAGAAAATCCTCGACATGAAGATGATCAGAGAAGTAATGTACCCCGAGTGGTCGGCCAACGTCGTGGTGGTTCGGAAAAAGAACGGGAAGTGGAGAATGTGTGTTGATTACACAGATTTAAACAAGGCGTGCCCAAAAGATCCATTCCCACTACCTCATATCGATGCCATGGTGGACGCCACCGCCGGACACGAGATGCTCACCTTCATGGACGCGTCAAGCGGATTTCATCAAATCAATATGGATACCAAAGATCAAGAAAAGACAGCTTTCATGACAAGTCGAGGTATATATTGCTATACATCCATGCCCTTTGGTCTAAAAAATGCTGGTGCCACCTATCAGAGACTTGTCAACATGATGTTCAAAGATCAAATCGGGGACATCATGGAAGTTTACATCGACGACATGGTAGTCAAATCCAACAAAACATCTGATCATATAGCACACCTCATAATTGCCTTCGACATACTGGAGAAATATAATATGAAGCTAAACCCATCCAGATGTAACTTTGGGATGTCGGCGGGAAAATTTCTCGGATACATGGTCACAAAGCGAGGTATTGAAGCAAGTCCAGAGCAGATTAAAGCAATCATGGATCTCCAACCACCGAAGTGTATCAAGGACGTACAGAAGTTGACCGGGAGAGTTTCTGCATTAAACAGATTCATTTCGAGGTCATCCGACAAGTGTAAGCTCTTCTATGATACTCTCAAAAAGAACAAACTCTTCAACTGGACAGAGCAACATGATGAAGCATTCCAAGCACTAAAGACATATTTGTCATCTGCACCATTACTTGCCAAACCGAATCCAGGCTCTGTACCTTTACTTATCAGTAACTGAAACCGCCGTAAGCGGAGTTCTAATCAAAGAGGAGGATGGACAACAACGACCTATTTACTATGTAAGCAAATCCCTCCTAGATGCGGAATCCAGGTACCCTTATTTGGAAAAATTAGTACTAGCATTGGTTATGTCTTCAACTAAGTTACGTCCTTATTTTCAAGCTCATAAGATCTTTGTAAGAACTAACTATCCGATAAGACCAGTGATGTTGAAACCAGAATTATCAGGTAGAATGGCTAAGTGGTCCATACAATTGAGCACCTACGATATTGCATATGAACCAAGGACGGCGATCAAGTCTCAGCCATTAGCTGATTTCGTGGCCGATTTCAGCCCGAGCATCCAACCACGAGCAGAGATCGAGGTCCAACATTTGGACAAAAGTGATGATCCGGGGACATGGACCTTGTTCACTAACGGAGCAGCAAACGTGAGAGGAACGGAGTTAGGGATCGTGCTGAAATCACCACGAGGGGACATAACAGCTAGAGCAATTAGCTGTGAATTCAGAACCACGAATAATGAAGCCGAGTACGAAGCACTCCTTATTAGTCTAACACTGGCAATTGACTTGAAAATCAAGCACATCGAGGTAAACAGCGATTCTCTCTTAATTGTTAATCATGATAAATGGGTCATATGCGGCCAAAGACTCTAAGATGTTAGCTTACCTCGAGAAGACCCAAAAACTGATAACCCAATTCCAAGATTTCAAAATTCGACAAGTCCCCCATGACAAAAATGTACAAGCAGATGTCCTATCTGCCCTCGGATCTAGTTTAAAACCGACAAATCTAAGTAGTATCCCGATAATTCATATCCTAAAATCGAGCCTCGAAAAATGTCCAACTCAGCCAGACTCATCTAATAGAGTATGGGATGCACAATCGGATTCCACCTGGACAAAACCCTACATTGAATGGCTACAAAACGAGACTATCCCAGAAGGATTAGATAAAACTGAGGCTCGATCATTTAGAATTAAAGCATATAGGTTTACATTAACGGAGGGGGTGCTGTTTAGAAAATCACTTTCAGGTTCACTGCTCCGATGCCTCGAGCACGAAGAGGCTCAAGCAGTTCTAAAATCAACACATCAAGGTGAGTGTGGGAATCACACAGCCGGAAGAAGCTTATCAGGTAAACTATTGACAACTGGATACTATTGGCCAACAATGAGGAAAGATTCGATTGAGTTTGTAAAGAAGTGTGACGCCTGTCAGCGACATGCCCCAAAGATTCATCAACCTGCTACTCTTACACCCGATAGCATCCCCGTGACCCTTTATGAAATGGGGGATGGATATCGTAGAACCGTTACCAAAGGCACCAGGAGTACGACAATACTTTCTCGCCATGACAGATTACTTCTCAAAATGGATCGAGGCAGAGGCATTCACATGCATCAAAGAATCACATGTAATATCCTTCATTAAAAGAAACATAATATGCAGATTTGGTATACCCTCATCTATTGTATGCGACAACGGAAAGCAATTCATCGGAGCCAAGACGACAAAGTTCTGTGCCAAGTGGAATATAGATTTGTTGAAATCCGCCCCGGGATACCCAAAGTTTCTAAAAAAAAAAAAAAAAAAAGGTAATATAGGTATTACACTTATAATTTATTTTTTCACATTTTACATTACTCTGATAATTCAGAAACTTTTCATGCTTTTTTCACGCTTTAATTACCCTAACGTTTTCCTTTACCTATATTTTACTAACTTGAGCGTCGGAGGGCCATTGGCTTAAACGCCAACGGTCACTTTTAGCAACTATGTCTAATCCTGCAGATAAGGCTGACAAACCCGACCCGACCCGATTCGTTGACCCGAGAATCTGACCTGATAAGACCCAAAATTGTGATCAACCAAACCCGACATGACCCGACCCGATGATGACCCGAACCGACACAACCCGATGATGACCCGACCCGTAACCGACTATAACAACCCTAAATTTTGACCAACTATAAATAGAAATAAATTTAGAATTGTCACGCCGCAATTGACTACCAAG
>JBBYHQ010000016.1:3631427-3644456 GCA_038382645.1 Spergularia azorica
CTTCTGAAATCTCCTTGCATTCGGGTCTTTGACTCGAGTGCGGAGTGACACCTCTGAATTTCCTTATTTGTGTTTTGTTTGCCATACAATGTTTTTAAATAGGATAGGAAATTTGGGGGTGTTACAAAATGAATCGTTGATTTGTTACAAAAATTAGTAAAAATTGTACCCTGGAATGCAGTCTAGCTACCAACTTCACTTGAATCCAAGGGAAACGGGTCTTTCATTTGGTCTACAAGTAGTCCCAAACATGACAACTCAAGACTGCAAAAAGAAAGACGAAAATCTCATCGAGTCGGAGAGAGTAATCCCGAGTCACTAGACAGCCCCCAAAGAACACACAATTCCCATAGAGAGTCTCTAACGAGCCATCAAGACATGAGACCAGCCTCAGTACCAGTTGAGTAGTAATGATGAATAAAAAAGATAATGAGTAGATGAATTAACAATAGGATGGAACTACATTCATAGCAATGATGAATTAACAAGATGATCAGTGATCCAAAATTAGTGTAAACTAGTTTGCATGTCCGTGCCACGCATCCTTTTAAATTGTTTATACTTGTTTTAAAAAAATGTAGGTTTATTTTGTTCTAATATTATTATGAACGGTATTATACAGTTTTTTCTTTTCAACTTTTGTCACCCATCATATTTTATTATAATTTATTTCTACTCCCTCATCATATTATCATTATCTTTTCACTTGGTCACCCGTTGGAAATGAAATTAGGTAAATGGGAAATAGCCTTCCCTAATGCTCATATGCCATGTAAGCATCAAAATAAGAAAGTGATCAACATAATTTATCATAACAATTTTATCGAAATGTAGCCTCGAAATTCAACCAACACATTTGATAGCTTCAATTTCATAGCTGAAATATTGTCTCAACTCGTTAATGGTACTACGACACCACACACTTAGCCTTTGTCTTCACACAAATTGCGATGTGATCTTCCCATAATAAGCATCGAAGGAGTAGATATATTGCTACGGGAAAAGAAATATTGCTACGGGAAAAGAAATGGAGTAGATTTTTTCTAAAAGCTGTTTAGGGCGTTGAGGGCGTGGCAGATAAAGGCCCACAACCACCACAGTTTTACAAGGAGATTGTAAAATCTGTGTTCCAAATTCTTGGTAAACAAGCCTTTTCCGACATCCCTTATGTGGAAGCCGATTATCTCTCTGAATTGGATAAGAGAATGGAGAAGGGGGTTCGGAGTTACCAAAACGTTGAAAATATTGTCTAAAAGATTGTCTAGATGCTGAGAAGTTCATAACTAGATATTTGGTGGACATTAAGCCAGTACACATTAATCCTATGTTGGATAAGGTCCACTTCTATAGAAAGTTGCCAGTCTTGACACAAGAGAAAAGTTCGATTTCAGCTTCTCGTTTTCTAGTAAGTTTTCACTTCACTTTTAAAGTAACTTCGTGGACCTCTTTTTCAATTTTATGTTCCGTCATTGTGCATTCTCTTACTCCCAACACAAATAGAGTTGGGCTGGTTCAAGAAAATGAAGAAAGTGATATCAAGTATATGCTTTAATGTGCCATTCTCTTGTATTGTGGCTGACAATCTGTGTGATTTGACCAAGTCCTAATTAACGTTTTCTTGAAATTCTTACAGAAGTCCCACATCAATTGCAACGGCTATTTATTGTATTAACCTTGTTGAAGTGACTAAGCTTGAATATGAGAAATTCGTTTTTCTCCACATATTGTGTTCCTCACATCCAGGGTTGCACTTGATGCTTTTTTTTTTTTTTTTTTTTTTTTTGAAGGAAGCACTTGATGCTTTTACCTATGGTGAAACGCCAGACCAACAGAAATGGATTAGTGTGGAGCTTGTTTACACCTTCAATGCTTATTATGGGAAGATCACATCGCAATTTTGTGAGAAGACAAAGGCTAAGTGTGTGGTACCGTAGTATCATTAATGAGTTGAGACAATATTTCAGGTATGAAATTGAAGCTATCAAATGTATTAGTTGAATTACGAGGCTACATTTCGATAAAATTGTTAAATTATGATAAATTATCTTGATCACTTTCTTATTTTGATGCTTACATAGCATATGAGCATTATGGAAGGCTATTTCCCATTTACCTAATTGAAGGCTTTATTCTTGGTTATAATAATAGCATCGATGAAGACATTCCAGATGAAAAAGAACTTTTCAAGTTCTTTACGACTTACGTTGAGTGAGCTTTTTTTCCTATTGTCATAATATATTTTCCTACTGAAGATGTGCATATGATAACGTATGACAAAGGTAATGTAAGCCTATGCCTATGAGGAGAAAAATATTGAGCATTTTTTTACTCCTTTATCATGGGCTTTGTCGTTGTTGGTTCATAGCTTTTCTTTTTTAAGGACGACTTGTGTTTAAACATTGACCATTCAAAAAATGGTCTCATGTGGAGGATGACAACTTGGACTATGGAAGTGGGGAAGGTGATTATGTTTGGTATGTTTAGGGGACGAAAGAATTCAATAGTTTTTTGAGAGAATTTGTTTGAGGGGTTTATTTAGTTAGTGTCAAGTATCACATGTGAACTGTCATTGTTTGAAAATTTTCTTTTATTATGGATATAATAATAAGAATTCTGCTTTTATCAATTGCTCTGCAGTAAGATACCTCTTTCGTATCTGATCGATCCTCCGTTTGTCTGGTCGATTGGAGAAAGGATAGCGTACTCGGGAAAGCTAAATAAGGTGAACCATGAGTTGAAAGTGAAGAGTAAGTTGCAAACAATTCTAAGCAACAAGAGTATTTTTGAGTTTTAGTCAGATCAACTAATTAATAAAGGAATATATTATGCAATCTGGAAGAAGGGTGATCCCAGTCTTAAAGATCTCACTAATGACGAGTTGAAGAAATTTAGAGTTGAGGGTTTCTACAAGGTGTCGAAGTACGTCGAAGAAATTGTTCTATTTCATAACTTCATATATGTGTATGGCCACGTACGCTAACCACTCTGAGTATGAGAAGTATCGTACCAAGGTGAGCTTTCCAAGTTTTTGGATATCTTTGGGATAAATAAAGTATTTCTGATCTGTAAACAATAGCTCTTCCATCTCGAGGGTTCATTTTTTTTTTCTCATTTCTATGATCGTTTGCACTATTATAGAGCCATTGTTATGTTTTATCGTTGTTTTCAATTAGTACATCTTTTTGTACTGCATTTCGACACTTGTACTTATTAGTGCCCTTATTTTCTTTTTTATTGTAGCACTTGATTAAAGAACAATTAGAGAAATTTCTTCCATGATTTTTACGTTAATTTCTACGAGGCGGTGGGCATTTGTCATGTTGAAGGGTAACAGTTTATTACTTTTCTTTTTTTGTTTTTGCTTATTCGAAGTTTAATATTCAACATCTGATAAATTTATCATTTCATCTTTTATTTTGATAGAAACATAGGCGCTGATCGATTGAAGGAGGTGGCAAGCTGCTACTTTGAAGTCCATGTTCTTCCTGAAATCAAGATAGGCATGGTATTTTACTTTCTATACACCACCAGTGGCTTATGATCAATTAAAGGGTTCTCGTTGAGCCACTACTGATGCCTAAAGGTGTTCAGGTCTGCCTTCAAAAGGGTGTTGTCCACTAGTGTACGAAAATGAGAGGTATAACAAGAGGTTGAGGGATAAAGATATAGCCAAACTTTTATTTTGCTGAGCAAAGACCCTGGCAGGCTGCCTAAAACCTAATACCCAGCTTTAGGTTGTGCGCTGTGCTTTTAGGGAATACATTAGCTCAGTTTAAAAGAGCGCGCATCAGGTGCTTAAGTGCTGGGCGCAGTGGGGCGATGGTCTAAATGCTCTATGCATCTGGTATCCGAAAAGCGGTAGGAGGAGCATGCCTCAGACCGCCAGGAAAAGTGACATTGTTTCTGGAATACCAAGCCTAAATATGGAGGGAAATGGGAGGTCTGAGGATGCAAATTGTATTTTGGTTGAAGATGATGTAGAGTGTGGATCATTTGGCAACCGGGAAAAGTTGAAGTGCAAATTGAGACTAGTCATGCTCAATTTATCCATTGTAAGGTCAAAAATAAGATAACTAACAGGGTTGCTGGTTAGTAATGGGTGACTTTAACACAATAAGAGATTCTGAGGAGAGATTGAGCTCTACAGATATAAACACAGGTGATATAATGGAATTTAATGATTGTATTGCCAATTGTGGGTTAGAAGATATGCAAAGCCAGGGTGGGGATTTTACATGGTGCAACAAACAGGATGGGGCTGACAGAGTTTGGTCAAAGCTAGATAGAGCCTTGGTTAACCAAGATTTTCTTTTCCAGCATACAAACCCTACTTTAACAGTCCTTCCTTTTGAGGTTTCAGATCATACACCCATCCTGGTAAATGCTAACAACTCTGTGGAAATTCAAAAGCATTTTAGATTTCTGAATTGCTGGGTTGATCACCCACAATACTTAAATCTTGTGGAAACTTCTTGGGATATTCCTGTACATGGAGTTCCGATGTTCAGACTGTATCAAAAGTTGCACAATGTAAAGACAGAGCTGAAAAAGTTGAACAAGAATTTTTTATTCAAACCTTTCAGAAAGAGTTAACCAGTGTAAAGAGGACTTGGAATCCTGCCAACAAGCTTGCCTGCTGGACATCAACAATGAGGGTTTAGAGCACCAGTAGGAAATACTAAAAGGGAAATTCTGTACTCTGAAAAAAGCTGAACTAAGCATGCTTCGACAAATGGCAAAAATCACACATATAAAGGAAGCACATTGCAGCTCAAGATACTTCTACTCCAGAATTGCACAGAGAAATCATATGGGAGTCGTAGGGAGTGTATTAGATACTAATGGAGACCTACAAACCACCCAAGAAGGAATCACCACTGCCTTCATTAACTACTACAAGAATCTTCTAGGCACAAAAAAAGCAGTGACAATCCCTTACACCTCCCTTTTATGTGGAAATGAGGTTACAAATGAGGAAATCAAGAAGGCCCTTTTCAATACTCCAACAAAAGCCCCGGACCAGATGCTTTTTTCCTCAGGGTTCTTTAAAAGTGCTTGGAGCATCATTGAGAGAGATTTCTGTACTGCTATCAGGAGTTTCTTCAAGTCCAAGAAATGGTTGAAACAATGGAGTTCAGCCCTCATTACATTAATTCCTAAAAAGAAAAATGCCAGCTTTGTATTGGAATATAGACCCATCTCCTGCTGCACCACAGTTCACAAAACTGTCAGCAAAATCATTGCCAACAGGCTTTAGGAGAATCTGCCCTCCTTAAATGGTTTTTAGAAAGCTGCATTTATAAAAGGGAGAGACATTTTTGACAACATAGCTCTCCTTAAAAGAATGTCTGATTATTTGCAGCTTTCCAAAGGAATTCATCGTCTGAACAATGGCATGTGTGAGAAGTCCTTGGTATTCTTTAAAGATTAATGGTTCAAGCCGAGGATTCTTCAAAGGAGAATGTGGGTGAGGCAAGGTGATCTAATTTCACCTTACCCTCTTTGTCTTATGTATGGAAATGCTGTCAAGAAGGTTGAGAGCAATGATTCAAGACAAAAGCTACTCCATTCATCCTAAATGCTCAAGAATTGGATTGACTCGCTCAGGGTCTGTTCGGTCTCATTTTTTGTTTTTTTGTTTTTCATTTTCTAAAAACTAAGAACTGATTTTGTTTTGGTTTTTAAATTTTGTTAAAACTGATTAATAAACCAACATTCCACTAATTGTGTTAAAGGAAAAACAATGATCAATATTAAAAATTTATTACTATAATAATAGATATATCTCAGTGTCAGCCTCTCTCTCCACATCACTAACCATCATCTCACGACATATTCAGTGCTCCTCCAAAGTCCAAACCATCTTTGAAGTTTCAATTCACCAGTCACCACCATTAATAGCCTCACCGAGCTAAATTGTGATACCTCCTCGGCACCACCATCCTGCCATCCTTGCCACCATAAATCCACTACCCTCAAAAACTCCTCATCCTCATATATACCGACAGTCTCACCCTTTTCCGATCAAGTGGCCTGAATTCGGAGATGACCGGCATAAGAGGAAAGAGGCAAAGCGGAGGACCGGAGTCCTTAGCCGGACAGATCGGATTTCTTCTGAATCATGTCGTTGACCAAAGAAATCGTGGTCGGAGTAGTTGGCAGGGGTCACGGCACGACGGCGGTGAGGCGGTGACCAGAAGTAGATGTAATTGTGAATTATGATCACGCCGGCTGCTGACGGTTGATGAATGGTATTGAAGATTAGTTGATGTTTCATATGGGAATGGTAACTGGTAAGGAATTATAAAACTAAAATCTGTTTTTAGAAACCGTAAAAAGTGGTTTGAGAAATCAGGAAGATTAATCATGGAATAATGCTGACTTTGTTTTTGGCAACGAATTTCACCGAGCAGATTGTGTTTTATTTTTGCCAAAAAAAAAAAAAAAAAAAAAAAACACCAAAAACCACATCTATACCGAACGGCACCTTAGTTTTTGCTGATGATTTAATGGTTTTCTCAAGGGGGGACAGCTCATCTGTAACGGCAGTCACCAAAACCTTAGAAATCTTCTCTGCAAACTCAGGTCTGAGTGCAAATCCACAGAAAACAGAATCATATTTTACGGGCATTAATCCAGAGGAAAAAGAGGGCATCCTTGGTATCACTCATTTTCAAGAGGGACAATTCCCCTTCGAATACTTGGGAATTCCTCTTAATTCAGCAAGGATCAATAGCCGAATGTACAGTCAATTAATCTCCAAAATCAAAGGTCATTTGCAGCATTGGTCCACGCAATTACTGTCATACGCAGTCAATTAATCTCCAAAATTATTGGTGCAATGTCATTCTTCTACCAAAAGGAATTATACACCAACTGGGTAAGCTGTGCAGGAATTACCTTTGGAACATCCCTGAGGGTCACTGAAAAATGATCTACTAAAATTAGGCTAGTTCCTTTGCACCTCGATAGGAAGGAGGTTTCAACATTAAGGAGATTTTAGCTTGGAATAAAGCTCTTATCTCTAAAGGTTTATGGTTCATAAAGTCAGAAGAGGGTAATGTGTGGGTGGATTGGATTAGGAGTTATGTCTGCAGGAAAAGGAGCATCTGTGAAGTCAGGAATAAACCACAAAATGCAGAATCATTGTCCAACATACTGAGGGTTTGAGATGAAATTATGGATAGGACCACCTCCATCATGGAAGCCAGAAGTCTGATAAAATCATGGAGCAAGGACGGCAAATTCCTAGTCAGAAAAGCCTACGATTTCTTCAGACTGGAGCACCCGAAATTCAGAGGTGCCAAAATCATTTGGAACAGTATAAATGTGCCAAAACATTCCTTTATAGCAGTTCTTGCAATGCAAAGAAAGCTCCCAACAGTGGATAATATCTGCAGAAGAGGTCTAGTTATGGTGAACAGGTGTTATCTTTGTAAGGAAGCAGCTGAATCTGGTGTACATTTATTTTTCGAATGCAGCGTTTCAAAAGCTGTTTAGAGAGGAATGTGGAACTGGATGAGCATGAGGAGGCAGAGCTGGAGCTTAAGAAGGGAGATAAATTGGTATTCCAGAAAGCGCAGTAGGAAGAATTGGAGAATCAATTGGCAAATTTACAGTCTTATAGCCACGGTATATGCTATTTGGCAAGAAAGAAATTGCAGAATTTTCTTGGAGAGGGAAAATGAAGTTCATTGGATTGTTAAACATCTCAAATTCGTAGTCAGTGTTAGGATGCTAGCTTGGGCAAATAGCATTTGTTACAATGACGTAGTTGAGAGCTTAAATAGTTAATTTAGTGGGTTTTATTTTTTGTAAGATCTTTCTGATTTTTTTTCTTCCCCGTTGTGGATGAATAAAATTCTAACTATTTTCTTGCAAAAAAAAATTCACCATAAATTATCTTATTTCTCATAAATTAGCTAATAATTACCAAATTCAATGATTACTAAGTGTTATCCAATCAATAAGTGCAAAGTGTGTGTTCTCCTAGGAAACACTTGGTTTCAGGTTTAGATATTGTATGATTATTTAGTGTTATCCAATCAATAAGGGGTTGTTTGGTTCGTTTGTATGATTACCCGATACCTAATTCCAACCCCAACCCGGTTAGTGAACACCATAAATTATATTATTTCTCATAAATTAGCTAATAATTATCATATTCAATGATTACTAAGTGCGATCCAATCAATAAGTGCAAAGTGTTCTCCTAGGAAACCCCCTTAATCGGGTTTACGAGGCCCCGCCGCGCCGAGCTCATAAAAGATTTGTTTTCTTTGATTTAAAATGCTAATGCTGCCATTGTTGAACCGATAGTAGACACTCCATTACTCCAATCTTAAAAAATACCAACTAATTTAATAGCCAAAGCAATTTTTTCTTGCTAAAAGTTTTGTGATAAATGGCTGCAGTGCTATACTCCATTCAACTTTTTAATTAGGTGTGATGAAGTTGTGATGATGTATTGATGTGTAATACTGTAATATTATATCTTTATCATGTGCTCTTGTAATTTTCCGTGATAATGGAGTTATTGATCTTGTTATTTCATTTTTAATTTTAAGTTTTCTCTACCTAATGTTAATTGTGTTTAACAGTAAAATAAAAAACTTCAGGTGTGAAAAGTTAATCTTTGGAACCAAACACAAGAGGTCATGAATCAAGTTCCAACCCCATTCCATGTCAACCCGATACCAGATTCCAACCCCAACCCGATTAGTGAACCAAATGACCCTTAAGTGCTAAGTGTCCTCCTAGGAAATATTTAGTTTCAGGTTTAAATATATACTAATTTGCATGCCCGTGCCACGCCCGGGCAGTTTATTTATATAGTTTAGACCTGGAAAATGGGTCATTTGGGTCGGGTCCGAGCCGGGTCTATTTAGGTCGGGTCATCTTTCGGGTCATATATTTTGGGTCTATTTTAGTTCGGGTCGGGTTCAGTTTGGGCCGGGTCTAATTCGGGTGTATCAACTACGGGTCAAATTCAGATTGGCTCGGATTCGGGTCGGGTCAAATCCAAATCGGGTCAGTTCAAAATGTTTAACTCTGATCATATTAATATCAAATCTCTTAAAATTTAGTCTCATATTCTCTTAAATTGAAATCTATTGGTAATTTGAGTAATTGAAGATGTGATGTAGTTAATTCTAGTCATTTTTGCCTGATTATTCGAGTCTAGGTCATTTCAGTTTGGCTCTGTTCGGGTCGGGTTAATATCAGGTCAAATAGTATTCGAGTCAATTTCGGGTTCGGGTTTCGAGTTAAAGTCGAATTAGAAATTCGGGTCAAATTAGGATGTTCGGGTCAAGTAATTCGGGTCGGATGTTCGAATTAGGGACAGTTTTGCTAGGTCTATATTGTTTATACTCGGTTTTATAAAAATCTATATTTATGTCTGTTCTAATATTATTATGAACGGCACAATACATTTTTTTTCTAACTTTTGTCGCACTTCATATTCTATTATTATCTATTTTTAATCACTCATCATATTATAGTTTCATTTCCACTATCCCGTCACTCATTATATCATATTATATTCAATTCTATTACCATAAATTAACTAACCACCATAGCATTATTTTTAGATGTCATATGTAAACTAAATTAGCATAGTTAGCTAACTTACTACCATAAATTATATTATGTACCATAAATTAGCTAATAACTATCATCTAATACTATCTAATCTAATACTATATCTTTAAACCGAAACCGAGTCTTTTCTAGGAGGACACTTGGCACCTCTTAATTAGATAGCACACTGAAATTATATATATTATGGTAATTATTAGGTAATTTATGGAAAACATTGTAATTTATGGTGATATTTTCTTTTTGTAATGATCAAATCTTATATTGATAAACGGGAAAATTCCCCAAAACCATTACAAAAACTGCTAGACTAAACTCCGAGAAGCACAACGCAACTCAGAGCATAGTAGCAAGGTGATCCTCCGACAATCCTAAGTTTAGATACATCATTCTGACTCCTACGACATAAATAATTCTGTGTACAATTTCTTCCACACTTCTCATTTTGTCCCTAAAAATTCTGGAATCCCTCTCCATCCATAACTCACACACTGTACAGATTAAAGCACATCTATTTCAGCATTGTTTCCATCCTTTTCCTTTGTTGTTCCTCGAAAACCAGTTAATTTCCTGCTTCAAAGTAGTGATGCCATGAGGAATATGATAATTAGCCAACATTTTCCCCCATACTTTCCTTGAAAAGTTGCAGGAGAAAAATAGATGGTTCGAAGTTTCACTGTCATGACAGCAGAGAACACATCTGATCTGTTTGCTAATTGAAAGCCTCTTTTGCACAGATTGTCCAAGGTTGCAAGGCTTTTCTGAATTGCAAGGGAGCCAATGAAGGCATGCTTGGGAATAATTGCTAGATCACAAAGAGTTCTATGCCAAAAATTCTTTCCCTCATGTTCTCTGAAGAAATCATATAGCACTCAAGTCCTTTTGCTAATTAGATTCTTCGCATTCTCAATGCTTCCTGCCCTCAAAGAACTTCCTCTGGGGTATAAATGAAGGAGAAAGACGAATGGTTTACAGTTGAGTATTGAGCAGGAAAACCAAAGTCTTTTAAGATCCTTCAACAAAGTCCCATGATACTGAATCAAAAGCTTTCTTAATATCTACTTTTATGATGCATCTTGGTGATATTCCCTTCCTTCCAGATTTTCTGGCCAGTTCATGTACTGTGCTAGCATAGTGTTGTCAAAGAGCTGCTTATGCTTTACAAAAGCTGCCTGTTCCATGCCAATGATATCAGGAAGCTAGCACTTCCCTCATTCTTAAGGCTAGTATCTTACTTATTGTCTTGTAAATGGTATTACAGCAAGGTATTGGTCTGAAATCAGCAACTGTGTGAGGGGTAGAACCTTTAGGGATAAGAGATATCAGGGTTGAGTTTGCATGCTTTAACATTTTGCGAGTTTGAAAGAATTCCTGAACTTTATCACAAATAGAATCACCAATAATATCCCAGGCATCCATAAAAAAACCCTGAAGAAAACCCATCAGGACCAAGGCTTTAGTTTATGTCAATAGACTTTAGAGCAGCTTTAATCTCAGAAGTAGTGATGGGAGCATCTAGCCTGATCTTATGATTCTCAGTGAGGGCTGTGCCTGATGTAATGAGATTTGGTGGATATGGATTTATACTCCCTTGAGTCCCCAGCAGAGAAGTGTAGTAATCCACAAAAGAATCGACCACCTCTTTATGCCCTTGAACTTGTGCTCCATATATGGTCTGAATTGCTGCAATGACACTTCTTGATTTCCTTTCCACAATCTTAGCATAAAAATACTTTGTGTTAGAGTCAGCATATTTGATGTCTTTAACTTTCGCCCTTTGATGCATCATACTCATTTCAGCCTTCTTTAGTTTGATGTATTTCACATTGAGCTCTTTCTCCTCTGCAATGCTTTCTATATTCATTGGATCATCTTGAATGTCTGACTGGCACTTAATTAGCATCTCCTTCATTCTTTTAACTCTGCCAGGGAGATCAGAGAACTCATCTCCATTCAGCTTTTTCAGTTTGTGCTTAACCTCCTTCAATTTTCCCATAAAACAGAACATTTTGCAACCAACCATTTTTGAAACCCAACCAACCCTAGCAATTTAAATATCTAAAGGGCCTAATGACTGGTTCAGTATTGTAGAGTGAAAATTGGGAAATAATGAGTGAAAATATATAATGACTACAAAATGGTATATAATAAGTGAAAATTGAACAGGGGGTACGTAGATCTACGTACCCCCGGGGTACCATATACCGATTGAAAAAGTTATTATCTAAAACATTCACATGGTACCGTTATGTTTCTATTTTAGCTGATTTCCACATTTTTCAAGCTTCTGTATAATATGCACCATAATTTTTGCCCCTCGGACACATAAACGAGAAAAAATCAGACAGTATAATCTAAAATAAAAATATTTGTTCGTCTTTTATTCTAAAATTTTAAATTATATTAGCACCCTCTAATAGATTAGAACTAAATTAAACTTTTGTTCAAAAACACTATCTTAAATTAATACTTAGGAACATTCACACGGTACCCTTGTTTTATTTTTCTCATGGTTTCCACGTTTTCGTGTTTGTGTATATCTTTGAGGTTTGAGTTTTATGATCATGTGTAATATATTTTTTTTCCCTAGCACTAAACTCTAATTTCACATTGTTTTCACTATTTAAACTTCTTATTGATGCAATGATAGATAATAACTTCATAATTTGACTCTTAATGCTAACATTTTTTATAAGAATTTAGCAAATAGGTATAATGTTCACAAAAATGAAACAATTTGGGTACCATTTACACAAACATACATGTGAATGCTATACCTTTCAAAAGGGAGGAAAGAGATAGTAAATTTCATTTTCAACAAATTTGCTTATAACGTACTACCTTTATATGTTTTAACATACGCTCCCACAAAAGGACACATGTATCTTAAATTTTTTACTCATACATCTTTTCACGTTAGATAACATCTAAATGCTAATTAAATCTAGTACGATTGTGAATGACCATAGAGTATATAACTACACTATCATCTAAACTAATCAAAATATAAATTTGACTACTACTATGATGAAATTAAAAACACACATGAATGATGGCCTTGGCTCATATGTATCTTTGTTGTTTTCCGTCTCCAAATATACTTGTACAACTCTTATCCACAGTAGCATATAGAACAAACAATGCTTAGTGGATCGTTAGAATTGATTACCTTCATGCATATTATATTTATAGTATTTTAGTTTAGTCATGAATCCTTGACATATTATTAGCTTGATCTATTGTTTCAATCCTTTCACCTATATATCCACTTCTCTAATAAATTTCCTAATGTACTATATATTCCACTTGGTCTTGTTTCAATAATGTGGGACTTTTTTTTTTAGTACTGTTCTTTTTTTTTTTGCCAAGATTAGAGATTGTCCCACATCGTCCAAGAAGTAAGATTACATTATTTAGGCACACTATAGG
>JBBYHQ010000016.1:3644556-3668726 GCA_038382645.1 Spergularia azorica
GCCCTCTTTAAACACCAAAAAATGGGTAATTTTTGCAAATTGTGGTTTCAAAAAATAGAATTTTGTTTGCTAAATGATGCGCCTCGTGTGCATGAGGCGTGCGCCTTCGCCTCGCGCTTCGCGCCTCATCGCAACGGCCTACCAGCGCCTCACGCCTCCTTAAACTAAGGGAGTTCGTTAATGCTAGTGGTCGGGGTGCAGACTCTTGATGATGATCTCCCTATGCTTTGCTTCTTATTAGGCTAGTTTGGGCATCATTTGAGTTAAAGATTGTTGAAAAGTATGTGGATATAGTTTATCCTAACAGGTCTGCTGTTCAGGGTTCTTTTCTTCATTCTCTCCTTTTCTCCCTTTATCTCCTAGGGAACTCTTATGTCCAGTCTAATCCACTAACATGGTACTCTCTAGTAAAGAAGATTGATCGGTTGTTTCCTGCTGAATCTGAAATCCATCTTGTCTATATAGTGAAAGGCGAGGAGAGATCAGTTGTTCACTTGTTTGCTAGTATTGAAGTGTTGGGAACACAGATAGCTAACCCAACTCAAGTTCTGATGCGAAAGGATGTTTGAACATGAATTTTGTAAACAAATCCTTTTTTTTTAAGTTTTCTAACTGGGGAAATTTCGTATATTGTCTCTTAAGTTGGTCTAGAGTCTGTTATACTACTCCGTTCCCATTTATTATTTGGGCAAAAACATCTCCCTTTCTTTTTCTGTTATTCTATTTGTTTTTATTGTGGTTTGTGTCCCCTCGTCTTTTTTAACTTTCATTTTCATCCAAACTTTAGGCGATTCCTTAAACTCTGTGTTAAAGCAAAATGGGAATAAGAAAGTGAATAGGAGGCCGTCCTAGATTCTTTAAAGTTTCTTGTCTTAATATTTTAGGTGTTGTTTCACTATAAGCGGAGATGGAGTTATTTGAAATATAAAATTATTTACTTCAGCCGTGAATTGAACCGTCGTAAGTAATGCATGTATTCTAAGTTTCTAACTAGGAGTATTGTAATGAACTTAGATGGCAAGTATGTATAAGCCATCTTCTATCTGTTGCTGACTCTTTCCACGATAGACTTTGCGATTGTCATTGTCTTGGATGAACCATTTTTTCGAGGAGTAAAAATCAATGTTATTTTATTGCTATGCTGACTGTATCTGTGTTATACCCATCTCCTTCCCCCCACGGCCCCACCCCCTTCCCAAAAAGAAAGAAAAAACAAAAACCTATTAAATGTTGTAAAAAAGGTAGATAGAGATCTTTGTTTTATCCGCTTGAAAACATTCTCTGTTGAAGGAATATGTGGAATTCCATTTCGGGTAGGTTTTGGTATTGGCAAGAAGGATGATTTGATCTTTAGGGGAAGATGGTACCCCAGTAGATGATGAGGACTTGGGCTTAGGCTGGTTGATTTCATGGTACATATCTTTGACGGCACTGTGGTTATGTTGATTTCGAAAGGAGTGTGTGATTCCACTATGTTTAAGTGTGAGTATGGCATCTGTTGAAATGGTGAAGAATGTTTATCAGGATCTGGTTCATGCTTTTCTCTTCTTTTCTTTCATCCGAGGTCAAACAGTTAATGGCTTACGACGCTATATTCTGGGAGGATGTTTGGAGAGGGCTTGTTCTAAATGATTATGTTTCCTGGGACTCGGCACATTCATGAGACTTCTTTTTCTGTGTTTTGGACTAGCATAGGGATTTTGTGAGTTCTTCATTCGTGCACAACTTCTCATGATGCAGAGGGAGATTTTATCTTTGACTATCTTCCATGGATCTGTCGACCTCTGCACTAACTTTCAAGTATCAAAAGGATGTGGTCTAGAGGTGGCTACGAAGTTTTTCTACTCTTCCGTTTCTCTAACTCCATCAGCTTGGTTCCCTGGCATCGATGATATACTGATTTTTTCTTAGACAAAGGTTCCTGGTAAACTTGCGCTGCTATGTGCATCATGGTATTGAGCAAGATCTCCTAATCTTAGTTTAAGGAGGCTCACCGAGGCGCTGGGGGGCCATTGCAATGAGGCGCGAGGTGCGAGGCGAAGGCGCACGCCTCATGCACACGAGGCGCACTCATTTAGCAAACAAAATTCTATTTTTCGAAACCATTATTTGCAAAAAATTACCCCTTTTTTGGTATTTAAAGAGGGCCTATGAGTAAAGAAGTATACACAAGAGATTAAGGGGCAAAGGGAAGGGTAGAAATAAGGTTACAAGAGAAAGAAAATTGGAAATTGCACAGTCATGCGCCTCAGTGTGCCTCAGGGCCTGCGCCTCAGGCTTCTGAGGCGATGGCAGCTGCGCCTCATGGTTTTTTTAAACTAAGCTCCTAATGATTTACTTATGGAAAAGAACGCTGGCCTGGAACCTCTTTATGGTTGATGGGTAGTCAGGATGTTTCTCATTTAGTTGGATTGCAAGGTTGCTTAACTCTTACGGGTGGGATGAGGGGTTACTGATTGTGAGGTCAGTGAAGTCCTATAATAGATCACATTGGAGTTTATGTGGCCTCTCATTTGCATGTGTACGGGCGTTCCTTTTTTTTTGGGTGTTGTGTTTGTGTGTGTGAAAGGGAACATTTGGTGAATATTATCAGGTTGCTTATTTTAACGTTTACCTTCACGTTTCTGTTCATTTGGGTATATATGATTTATGTATGTTTTCTGCTGGAACTTGGATGTTTGGAGTTGGTTGTCTACTGCTTTACCTAAGTTTTTGTAAAATGGGGCAATATTTGTCCTACTTAATCTTGGAGTGTTCTCCCCCCCTCACCCCCCCCCCCATCTCTGATTTATACTACAACGATTTTTACAAAACAAAACGAAGAATCAATTTTGCATCTGACTGTTTGATTTCGCAGGGGCTATAAGCGCTTTTTTAAAAGAACGTCACTGGAGGCATCGGATTATCTTAAAGATGATTGCCTTGTGATTACCGGAACTGTTGGTGTGGTCAGATCACATACTGAGGGACCCAAATTATACTCAATTTCAGTGCCTCCGTCAGATTTTGGGAAACAATTTGGGCAACTTCTGGAAAGTAAGAAGGGTACTGATGTAACCTTTGAAGTTGATGGTGAGATCTTTGCTGCACACAGCATAGTGCTGGCAGCACGTTCACCTGTATTTAGAGCACAGCTGTTTGGTCCAATGAGGGAGAAAAGCATGAATTCCATAAAGGTTGAAGACATGGAAGCTCCCGTTTTCAAGGTCTGTGCTATGACTTTACTCAGTTTGTTCTTGGTATTCTTGCTGGGGTATGAGCTTGCTGGGTGGCTTGTTTGCCTTCTTATCTCTGTGCTCTTTCGACTCCCTTTTTATGTTCTGACCTTGTTGAAAGTTTTATGTAATGAATGTAGATGTCTAGTTCGGTAAACATGAACACTGATGTTGTAAAGAATTTCATGGTAAAACAAACTTGAGAGTTGGTATTTAAAGTGTTTCGTCCTCAGACCTCATCTTTCCCTTGAAGTGTATAGTTGAAAGACAACAACAATCTGTCAGCGCCTGAAAGGCTCCAGCCTTCTGTTTATGGCGAGGTTAGGGGGGTCGGGTATACGTAGCTTCATTCGCCTATGATAAAATCGTAGAGTGGGTGTTTCGGAATCACGATGTTGAGGTTTGCGTTGAAAGTTGCTCAGATCATGGCTTATTAAGCAAAATTACACAGATAATGTTAAGGCACACATACAGTTGATGAGCCATTTTTCAATGCTCCACTTTATTCCAAAGCCAATGTGTAGTAACTTTCGGGCTTCAATGGGAATGAAAGTTGATTTGTTTTATTGGGCATTGTTGAGAGGTTCTTGATGTTCACGATATGACGCTGACAACATGTGTTTAGTGGAGTGGAGTGTAATATTTTTGCTGTGTGATTTTCAGGCACTGCTGCATTTCATATATTGGGATGAATTGCCAGAGATGCATGAGCTTACTGGTTTGAATTCCAAAGGGGCTTCAACCTTAATTGCTCAGCATATGCTTGCTGCTGCGGATCGGTATGGACTTGAAAGACTTAAACTTCTCTGTGAGGCTAAACTTTGTGAAGATGTTGCAATAAACACTGTCGCCACAACTTTAGCGTTGGCTGAACAGCATCATTGTGTACAATTAAAATCGGATTGCCTAAGGTTCATTGCACTACGTGAAAATCTCAGAGGTAACGTCCTGTTAAATCTTGTACCCTTTTTCATTTGGCATGTATGTCATGCATGGTCTTGTATGTGCCATAAAGGATTGTAGCATGCATTACCAATTGATATTTTATGTCAGAAGTGTGCTATGAAGATGGCGCTGTATGTTTTCTTACCCTTTGTGATAATACACATGCTAGACAAATGGCACATCTAAAACTCTTATATTGAACTATACTCAATAACATCTTTAGGTCCCGCCATAAGGCGGGGTAAGGGGGGGTCGGATGCACGCAAGCCTTACCCTTATTGAAACATAGAGAGGCTGCGCACGGATGACCCAAAATGAAAATTGCTTCGAGAATCGCACCGACTGACTGCTACTTCACAAAATAAGCAGCACAGTTTTATGAGCCATTTTGCTTTATTCCATTATATCCCAAAAACCAAAAAATAATTAGTCTTTGGCTCCATTGGAAATGGAATTATTGAACTGTACTCAAATTTTGGAAAATACCGCGGTCATGCTTTCTTCTTTTGTTGCGTCTGAGTGAATAATTGGTGATAGTCTGATATACCACAAAGCTGTTTTGTGAACAACATTGTTGATTAACAACTTGGCCTTCTTATCTATTTGATCAGTTGTCATCAGCATACATATCTGCAAGGCCTTGTGGTGGACGGGCCCAGTGTTTTTTATTGTTCGTCTGTCGCTTATATATGTCTTCTTTGACAAATAGAGTTTCTAGCTGCTTGGGTTTCTCAGCCTGTTTTTTTCTTATACTAGTATATGACAATCTGTTGATTTAGCTTCGGGAGGGAGTAGTAACGTAACTGATGTAGGGAATAATGTTTATGCTGTACCTCTACCTTCTCTGCTTCCGCATTTTGACCCATTGCTGAGCAACTGCTTTTCTGTTCCCAATATGTTTGGGCTATTATTTATTTATTGATTCAATTATTGTCTCTGGTCACCCTATGTCCCCGTGGAACTCTTAATCAGCTTACTGAAACTTGAAATGTTTTGTTTCAGCTGTGATGCAGACGGATGGTTTTGAGTACCTGAAAGTCAGCTGCCCGTCAGTGATTTCCGAACTCCTGGATTTTGTAGCTAGAATGACTGAGCATTCTAAATCTTCTCTCATGTACAGAAACGAGGCCATGCTGGATGGCGG
The DNA here is from genome assembly GCA_038382645.1 of Spergularia azorica. NCBI lineage: Eukaryota > Viridiplantae > Streptophyta > Magnoliopsida > Caryophyllales > Caryophyllaceae > Spergularia > Spergularia azorica. Next base: position 3,649,861 of record JBBYHQ010000016.1, read on the forward strand.
TGACATAAATGGAAGAAGGGTGAAGCAAAGGTTATACTGAGTCCTGATACGTGTATAATTCGTCCAGATTTAATAAAATAGGTTGTTTAGACATTATCGAGTGTCTTTTATGCATTTGATAAATACAAATATGTTGTGGTTATCTTTGAAACTTGATATATAGTATCGATTCTTTCTGAATGAATTTCGTGCTTATTGATTAATTGTTGGACCTCTTAGCTGTGTAATGTGGAATATTTGCCGGGGCGCTGTTGCAGATCGCTTCGGTGTGTTTGTATACTATACACGTTTCGTTTGTGTGATCTGAACATGGTTGTGACTTTGGGAACTTTGTTATGACTTTCATGTGTGTAATACATATAAATGTTCAGTCGATAAAAACTCTAGATGTTGCCACCAATTTGTGAGAGCTCATGCTTCAAATAGTTTGTGCTGTGCTGAATTCATTTATATTCTTTCTTTTTTCCCTTTTTTTTTTTCTGTGATGAGGGTTTGCTTCGTTTATCATCCTACTTTGATTAAAAAGGTGCGTGGAATGCTGTTATTCTATCTAATGTGCAAAATCAAAACTTGGAATGAGATTCAAGCAGATTTCTGTCGATTTATGAACCGATAGCAGACGTGCAAACAATGTTCACACACTCCCACAGCACTCCATTGGACGATCCTTAACTTGGAGACCATAAAATACCAATTGAAGCGCTGAAAAGCGTGATATTAGGTGGTGGCGCTAAGTGCTAACCAGGAACTCAGGAAGAAACAGGTTCGCTAAACATCCTGTCTTTTACGTCTAAATATCTCATTTTGACAGTCAAAACATCAATGAAAAAGGGTGGCTATTGGTTTGAAAGCGGAACCGCGAGCGGGGATGAACAAGTTTGACTGTTTGGCTAAAAAACAATTAGTTAAGTAGAAAGGAGAGGCGACCTTTGAATCTTCTATCACTTGAAACTAGACATCACAGTGGGTTGTCCTTTGTTGCATTCGGGAATTCAGAATTTCCATGATTTATCTGTTTACATGTAGGAAGCGAAATTCCACACGATACAAGAATTGGAATTTCGCTATAAGAATTCGTTAATCCATCACTGATTCACCCGGAGATATAGGATACTACCAAGAAGAAACAGGCTCACATAGTGTAAAATACCTCACACTAGTGGAACATGAGGACCAGAACATTTTTTCTCTTTCAAAGATATCTTGCCCCTCGTAATTCTTCGACTCAATCTAAAGGAAGCAGCATCACATCTATAGTTCAGACACAGCCGTCGCAATTAGATAATAAACAAATCACGAAATTCCTTCAACTAAGATTTCAAATTCGTTCGAGATAAAAAATCATCAGGTCTACTACCTGGATCCCTCTCTTCAAAACAGCCCTAGTATATATACACCAACTTTCCTGTGTCAAATGTAGCATACTCCATATTAGACATTGCCGTCGCCTACAAATGGTACCAATAGCATTGAATTCCCTACCATCATTCAAAATTATCGAGTTTGGTGGACAGCGCTATTCTCAAAACACAATAGGGGACTTCATCACTTGCCTGAAGCTTCAGCAGAAAACCACTGAAACCTGAGTGAGAGTGAGTAGCGTACTTACTAATCAGGCAATTTTGTTGGACACCGCTGAGATTGCTCGTGCATTTAACGGATAGTCTTCCATTTTCACACCTGCGTGATTGTGTACAGTATGTTACTGGATCAAGCAGCTTCACGGAACTTAGACCTAGTAACAAAGCTAATGAAGGAAGAAGATGGCTTTGCCTACAAAGCAATAACAAAAAGGAAGCACAGTAATTACCAGCAACTTTCTGCATTCTGCTTTTACAGATGCAAGTAGTGGTAACTGCGAGGAGCAACTGTTACCGCCAATTAATACATGCGCACGTGCAGCCAAGAAACGCGATCACACACACATCACTCTTCAAAGATCCATGCTATGACGTGGGAGATCATATATAGCGAGGTCTTCAAGAAGCAGCTACATTAATAGCACATTCCTTCAAAACATGTGCCACATCCTCCACTACTCCTAACCTCCGAAACCAATCGACTAGTACTTGAGAGGCTTCTTTGCCAATCAATATGCCTTCTTTCTCTAGAGATACTAGGAAGTCCAAAGCAGTGTTTAGCCTGTCCTCCTTCTCATAAGCAGATAACAGAAGAGCCACACATTTATCATTAGGCTCAATACCAGCCTTTGTCATATTTTCAAATGCAACACGAGCTTTTTGACTTTGACCAGCCAATTGATAAGCATTTATCAGCAGTCCAAACACCTTAATGTCGGGACAAATTCCAGCTACTTGGATTGCATTGAAAATCCTCTGAGCACCTTCGACATCACCCTTCATAGAGTATGCTCTCAGCAATGCTTTATAAACTTCTCTACCAGCATAGATCTCTTGATACTCCATTTCTTTAATCAAATCTTCTCCTTTATCAGGCATGCCAGCCCTGATGTAGGCCATGATCATGGAACCATATGATCTCTTATCCAATGGCTGACAAAGAAGCTTCATTTCCTCAAATGTTTCTTCAGCTAACTTAAAGTGCCCGGCTTTGCTGTACATGTGAATCATTGTAGTTAATGTAACCTGATCACAAGTCAGGCCTCTTTTACTCATCGCCAGCAGTACATTTTCTGCATCGTGAAGTCGTTGAGACTTTGCATACAGATGAATCATCTTAGTATAATCGCGAACATTGCCTTCAAACGATTCTTCCGAAAGCACGAGTCCTGAAATCTAGATCCACAATCAGATTTTAGTTCTGAAAGCATATTAAGAATCTCTCCAATATTTTTCATTTTTATTCTGCAGGGAAAGAAGACTCCAGTGTAGTTGAACTATTCAAGCACCAATACAAACAAAGCAAATTCGAATGATTAATACGAGTTGATTTCTGTTACGATAAATTGACGAAACAATAGCAAGCCCAATAGCTGCTTCAGCAGGGATAGTTAAAAGGATTAAAAAAAAAGTAGCAGTACAAGCAGCAAGCCAGCAAATAGAAGGAAACCATAGAAAATATATGGAAAAAAGAATGGTTACATCTCAAAAAGATACTTAGATTTTAGTTGTTTCCCATTCATAAAGGTTCATCATAGTAAAAGTAAGCAAACGAAAAATACATTCATCAAATGCATAGCTGAAAAGAAACAATGTAAAATAGTAAACCAGAGGTAAACAGTTACAACAGTTCAAGTATGGAGATGAAGGGATAGGCTTTCCCTTTCCTGACACACTTTTAGGACGCAAAAATTATAGAGCTTTCTTGATCTCACAAAAAAAAGGGGGGTGGGGGATTATAGAGGTTTCTAATGAAACTGCAGATTTATATGTAGCTATAAGTATTCTAAGAAATGAAGAATAGACAATTTGCTTATACTTAACATACTAAAACAATCTATAATAGCTGTGTGCCTTGGGAGAGAGTGATGCGACTAACATGAACTACGGGTGAGGGTCCATGCTGAAATTTTATTTAATGTACTGGAATGGATGGGTGATGTGTTCACTTTTGAAAAGTGCTCCTAGGGCTTCAGGTGCCTGACGCACAGTGTCCAAGAGTAAAAAGTTTCACAACTAACGAGGCGCACATTACAAATTCCTTTTACCCTTTTATCCTTGCCTTTTATCTTTGAAGACCAGAATAGAGGTATTGTGCAAAATATTAATTTGGGAAATAGAAGTTTGTGTGTTTGAGAAACAGTAGGCATGCACTTGGAACCTCATTGCCACACTCCCTCGTCGCCTCAGTGCACAAAGGCAACGTCAAGCAGCAATCAGAGTGGACTGCGAACAGAATTGGCTGATATCTGGGATCAGTCACAGTAAAGGACCAATGTGAGGATCAAGGTTGGCCTAGGGGTTGGAAGTCTACCGAGAGCCTGAGAAAGTTGCTGAAATGAGAACGTGAAAACCTGTAAATGGCAGACTGTTAGACCTTGGATCATATCTTCTATCTTGATGGTACTCTTCCAGGCAGCCAAGTGCTATAGAAAACCCCTTACAACCTTAACACAGTGTTACAGTACCGAGAACTGTACTGTAATCTAGCACCAAATTCGTGGGTTAGAAGCTGTGCTCAACTAACAAGGAAGATAGAACAGAGGACAATGAAGAAGAAGAATGAAGAAGATGAAGAAGCAAGAAGATATGGACAGGTTTAGGAGCAAGCTCAACTAAACCTGAACTACTTTGGGAATCTTGAAGGAGAAGATTGGAGAGAAGGACTGAGAGGAAACTCAGAGAATCAGAGAGGAGAAAACTGAATTGTTATCATTCATATGAATTGATTGTATGATACATTGGGTATTTATACTATTGTTCATAACAGAATTCTAAGGCATAACAAACTTCCAACAAACTTCTAACCAACTTATAACCAAATTTAACTACTTTTATCTAATTGCATTTGAGTCCCTGTCTTACTTCTCGATTGAGCCTCAACTCCCTGTCACCATAACATCCCTTCCCCCTTGAAATATGACTTGCCCTCAAGTCATTTCTAACAAAATTTAACTACTCTTCCCATTCTATTCCTCAAGTCCCTGCCACAGATTAAGATTTGCATTCCAAGTCCCAGCAACTGACTTTGCTCACCAGTCCCTGCCACTGACTTTGCTCACAAGTCCCTGCCTGGCTGTAGCCTGCATTCCGAGTCCCTGCAGCACAAGTCCTGCCCCCTGGATCAAATTTCCTCCTTCTCCTCACTAAACACAGCATTATCATCAACAATGCAGGAGCCTTGACTGACAGTCAGTGTACACAAGCAACTTTAATTGACATGCTTAGCTCTTGAAAAACCCATTCCTCCTCACTGTATTCAGAAAATTGAACACCATCAATCTGCTTCACAGTACTCCCATTTGATTTAGATGGTTTACATTGCATATTTTCCACATTAGGACCAAATGCAGAAATCCCATTAAATTTCTTACCCACACATTCTTCAATTTTTCTCAATTGCCGGAAGTTAGACATGTCTGAAGTCATCATCATCTCTGCAACACTGTCGTATTGCTTATATGCAATATACTCACCCAACTTTTGACAGGAGGTCTTGCCATTGGCCTCTACAGAGCATTCATCAGGATCTCCATCAAGTATTGAATCAGAGATGAACATTACATGACTGGTCTTGTCCATACAGTCTGTAACAACAGCAAATTCCGACTCTAGAGTAGACTGACTTGGTAGATTGCTTGTCACAATTTCAGAAAGTGACATTTTAGGCATGATTTTTACACCATCATTCTCCCATCTTTCCTGATTTTTACCACCATCAGTGTCATCATACATACTCCTGCGTCTGGAAACTTGATTGAATGATCTAATTCCCTCAACTCCTCCACTGTCCACAGTGATCTCTAAACACATATCCATCACATTCATACTATTATGCTGATTCATCTCCTCTTTCAATTCACCAATTTCTTCACATGGATTTTCCTGCAAACAAGCTGTGTCTTTATGCGAAATTTCCGAAACTACAGGCAAATTTTCCTGTGAATGCTCAGCGATGTCAGGGCTTTCTTGCAGGAATCCACCAATTTCAGAATTTTCTAAAACTTCAAGAAGATTTTGATGCTCCACTGTTGATTGATTTCGATCAATTCCATCAATTTCAGAAAATTGATTTTCTTGTGAAGCCTCAGGAATGGAGATGGGGTTTTCTGATGAAATTTCTTGGGAATTTTTAGGATTAACAGGTGGGTTGTTTTGTAAATGTACAGCAACATTATTGACTTGTACAGGAGTGGGCATTAGTGGAGGTTTTTCTGCAAGAATACCAGTAAGCTGGCTTGGTGTACTTGCAACATTTCCTGTATTGATGCTATCAACCCTGAATCTTGATGGTAAAACCATCAGAAAATCAATCCAAGAAGCATTTTTATTTACTGCAAGATAATGGGCTGCCCGAACTCCAGCCTCACCAATCATATTCAAACAAGCCATATTCACCCTCTGATTGTCATCTACCTTGCACAAGGTAAAATATTCACTACACTTCCTAACCCAATTAGACACACCATTACCATCAAACTTAGGGAACTCAGGTTTAGGTATATACCCAAAAGTCCTGGTGTTGTTGTTTCCTCCAATTTCAGAAGATGGGATTGCTGAAATTGGGTTTTCTTGATTTTCCGCATGATTTTCGCCATGTCTGGGACTGTTGTTGTGATTGCTGGTATTATTCGGGTTCATCTGCTGCAGCATCTGTGTAAATCTGGCTTCAAAGTCAAGCCGATGCTGATTCATCTCAGCCCTCTGCTGCTGTAACTCTTCTCTTATCAGCTGAAGTTGATCAGGTTGCACCATTGTTTGCTGATGCTGATGCTGATTAAACTGGTATGCCTGATGTCTGATCCTCGCCAGTGTATCTTGTTGCGGAAGCTGCCTAGAATCGAACTTTATCTGATACCAATGTTACAGTACCGAGAACTGTACTGTAATCTAGCACCAAATTCGTGGGTTAGGAGCTGTGCTCAACTAACAAGGAAGATAGAACAGAGGACAATGAAGAAGAAGAATGAAGAAGATGAAGAAGCAAGAAGATATGGACAGGTTTAGGAGCAAGCTCAACTAAACCTGAACTACTTTGGGAATCTTGAAGGAGAAGATTGGAGAGAAGGACTGAGAGGAAACTCAGAGAATCAGAGAGGAGAAAACTGAATTGTTATCATTCATATGAATTGATTGTATGATACATTGGGTATTTATACTATTGTTCATAACAGAATTCTAAGGCATAACAAACTTCCAACAAACTTCTAACCAACTTATAACCAAATTTAACTACTTTTATCTAATTGCATTTGAGTCCCTGTCTTACTTCTCGATTGAGCCTCAACTCCCTGTCACCATAACACACAGCGGCAGAAAATATAGGGCCGGGCTCACAAGAAACACTGCTTAACGCCCAAAGGCCCAAATTTTTTAGTACAGGGCTTATATGTAGTTTTCCTTGCTTAGTCTGCGTGATCACATAAATCCCATGGTATTTTCAAAATGCAGGTTTAGGGAAACTCCTCTGGGTAGCTTCTCTCTGTCTCTGCCATCCCTACTCAGTGGAAACAAATCAGTGCCTTCTTCTCCAAGCACATACTCAAACACAACAGAGTACTTCTCAAACTACCATTAACAAGCTGAATTTTTTGATAACAGTTTACTTGTGCCATGAGCTCAGACGACAAGAATAACAAAGCCTTAGTCCTAAAATGACTTGGGTAACATGAATTGTCTTATAGACCCGTGGATGTTAAGAAAACAATTAAAAGTAAGAAGAGTGTAAAATAAGATCAAAACGAATGAGAATAGATTAGAATGGAAGAGAGAAGAGAAGAGAAAGAAGAAAAACTTTCAAGTAGAAAACTAGGAAGAAATTTAGATGAGAAAGAAGTTAGACGAAAATTCAAGGGGGAAAAAGTAGTCCAATGCATTGGAAAAAATACATTATCCACATGAGTCTTTCCTCAACTCCGCCCTTTCAAACGTTCTATATTCTTCACTATCAAGTAGACCCATCTCTTTCAGTCAATCTTATCCACTATCCACGACTTCTTAGATCTTTCCCGTCCTTACTATCATATCAGTCCACCTCTCAAGCCTTCTAACACGCATATCACTTGGCCTCTGTCTCATAAGTTCAAACCACCTTAGATGGTTCTCCTTCGTATTAATCTTCAATAGATGCAACTGTTAGTTTATCACCTTATTCCACAACCCTTCCTCCTTTTATTGCCACACATCAGCATAGATATCGTCCCCACATTCATATTGACATAACACTATCTAGGATACTAAGTGCGGAACTACAGATGCAAGGCAGTAAGGCTTGTGAATATTTGATGTTCATTGATCCATGGAAGTAAAGTACTTATCAGCTTGTCAAAACAAGAAATAAAATATTATTTCCCAAACAACTGTAACTGAGATTCAGGGAAACCAACGGTTGGAAAATACTGTTAAATAAATCCCTAATCCGGGTAGGTAATATGGGCTCACCGGCGTTGATAGTGACACTATTTTGTTTAGAGCAGGTAACCATCGTCCTGCCAAGATGCATGAACATATCGCCTCCGTTTTTGTTTATGAATGTAGGTAAGCTTAAGAGACATAAACTCCTATCCTTAGTCCCTCAAGCTGCACATTCCTAAGAATGCGGTAGGGGTTTCAACGCTTAATTTCCTCTGATCCCACTTCCCTCCACCATGTTCTATACAAATACGAGTGAAGGAAACCCCAGGGGTAACAGAAACCCAATAATGTGGGTTGTGGCATAACAAACTTCTTATGTTTGTTACTGTCAATCCTCTGAATTCAAGCTCAAGTAACCAAATATGCTTATTAAAACCCTGCATCTCTTCTATGCAACAATCTATTTAAACCTCAAACTGCCAGAATTTCCACCACTATTTGGCATCATTAGACACCCGTTTGAATAGCAACACATAATGATGCTACACCAAAATTCTCACAAAATTACATACGACTATTTCACACATTTATTTATTTGATCAGCATGTCAACATTCAAAATCAAGGCAACAAATAAAGCACTCAAACAACTTTAGCTCAGTGTCTTACCCTTATGATGTTGAAAACATAAAGAGACTGCTTACGGATGACCCATAATGAAAATTGCGTCGATAATCGCACCACTTTTCGTAAGGGGTCATACCCACAAACAACATAAACCAAGAAATAATAAACCCAAAAGAGCATAGAACTAATAAATAAAGAGAAATGACCTCAAGAAACAAGGGATGATCCAAAAAGCTTAACTCTTTAAGCACAGCAAGCCAATCAGCTCTAATGGGCTTCATAATCTTAACCCAAGTAGCCAACAAATCAGACAAAGTACCCTTTTCAGGTGAAAAGCAGATAATCTGTCTCATCAAAGCCTTACATCTTCTCTCCATTTTCTTGGGAAGTTGTGAAATTGCAACTTTCTGGGATTCTGATATCTTATCTTCTTTTATTTCAACCCATTTATATTTGTGCTTCTCTTTGTAATCCTGGACTTGCACATCTCCTGCAATTTGTGCATTTAGGGGTGATGTTAGTGTGAGTTGGGTTCTAAGTGGTGAAATTTTTGTGGGTCTTTGGAGAAATTTGGAGGGTTGCAGTGGGAGTTTATCAGTGAAGAAAGGGTAGGAGAACAAGCGTGTGGAAGAAGCAGCCATGATACTATTCAAACTGGATCAGTGGATTGAGTTGAGTTGAAGTTCAGTTCAGTACTTTGCGGTTGGAACTTGCAACTCGAGTGCTTTGGGGCTCTTGATTTACGATTACGGATTTGTTTCGTAGGAAGGAATTGGGTAGAAAAGGAACGAAATGAAGCAAATAAAACACCACAACGGAAAATCGTAACATAAGAAAAACTTCGTGTTTCTTTCGTGATTTGTTCAGATGATGTTTCATTTTGTGATTGGGTAAAGTTTGGGGGTATTTTCTTGAAGAGAAAAAACATTATGTGTTCCTTTTTCCTCTCAAAAAGACCGCACGAAATATATGTGACACAAGTCGATAATCTTGTTCAAATTTTGTTTCACCAATAATGTTTGCGGACTTTTGTGTTTTGTTGAGCAATGTTTAAGGAATACTCCGTATATTGTAGGTAGCAAAGTCTCATATGAGACGGTCTCACCGTAAATTATTGTGAAATCATTTTACTTATTAAAAAGTGAAAAGTTTAATACTCCTATCAAAAATTGTAGAAAAGGTCACTATAAAAACGAATAAGATAGTCTCACAATAAGACCGTCTCACACCAGACTTGGGATTATTATTAAGCGGATCAAAGTGCTTGTGACTGTTTTCAACAAAAGTCGGAAAACAAAAACAGTAGAATAAAGTGTCCTGAAATTGAAGGGTCAAGTATGTAAGTACTGTAAATTACATGAGGGGATCAGCCTAAGTTGTCAGGTAAGAATAAAGAGTTGAGGCATTTATTACATCTTGTGAGAATAAAATACATGAGAAGTTCAAACAACAAATTTTCCGACTTTAGCAAGATACTAACAACAAAGCAGGGAGGATCCCATCTTCTGTCTCCCCAGTTAAGGCATTATCAATGATCTGGTCCATCTGATCACCACAACATCTGTACTCATGCCCGAGAACTCATCGTGAGTGACCACGGATATTCTGTCATGAAATCGGAGTCCATTCAGCAAGGGTCACACCTCCCAGCAAACAGATGATCGAGAATTGAAGCTTTTACTACTGATTCTCGAACAGACCCATTTTCACAAGGCTGAGCCTTATGCATCCCTTGTCCGCAACCCCAAACACGAATGCCCCAACAGTGTTGGTAGCAGCTGAATGTGCCACAAGAGCAAGCTCACAGCTAATACCAATGACTTCCAGGTGCGCCAGGTCCACCTTGGGCAGCAGCTACCTTTCTTGCCAAGTACTGCGGCGTAGGCTGTATACCGTTGGTCCCTTCCATGGGTTCATCTTCTCCTCTCTCACTTTTGCAGCCAGGGTTTCTTTTTGGATACGAACCAGATCCAATATATTGAGATGGTATAGCCGGATTTCGCACAATACGCCGCTGCTCCATTACCTCGGGTGTTGTTACGGCCCCACAATTGTTGTAGCGTAATACTGAACTGACGACCTTCCCCGGCCTTGCAGCAGTCCCTGTGTCACAAAACATATGCGTTCACTTTAGAGGGTATTCAGTTCATTCAGTAGATCGAATGAGCTTAGATAGGCTTATAGGAGGTTTGGATATCCAACTCCGAGAAACTACAAAAAAAAACAAAAACAAAAAAAACAAGAAAAAAAACCATATATTGCCCTCCTTTTGAGCTTAAATGATGGTGCACCATCCTTCAACAAGAAAGTACCACACCACTCCTATTTGCCATCCAAATTCTCAGAGTTAAGCATCAAACGAGGACCCAACCCAAGCTATTGGGTTCTTCACTGCTAAGGACCCCCATCACCTCTTTTTTTCTGTAGAAAGTTTAGTTCACCATTACTTTTACATTTATAATCAGTTACAAATAAAACCCCAAAATCAATGATCTAACCATTTCTGATCAAACTTGAGGCTTCATCTGCCTTGACCTTTATATGTGCACCTCTCCAGAATCTTCAAACAGTTGCCTCAGTAGTCAGTACTCGATAGACACAAATCTCACACACTCCTCACTCTCTCACCTCCATTCTTCTTGCTTTATCTTCTACTATCAACAATGACTAAAAGACCCACTAGTTTGCGTTTTGCAAGCCCTCCAACTTCTAATAACTTCAGTAACATTAAACCCAAACCCAATCAATAGAAACAAGAATCCAAAAGAATTACAGTGCTTCAAAATACCTTCCAGATTGTGAAAGCCATATCATTTGCGGAAATACAAAAGAATTTCCGAAATTTTGGGTACAATCATAATAGACACCGTACCAATAGCCTAAGAGAACACACAAAATATAAAAAAATTTACCCAGAGCATTTCAAAGACAATTCTTACCCTGTACAGTTTGAGGAACCTGTAGAGGAAGCCTAGCCATTGGGATTGCACCGTTTCTGTCCACATGTGACTTCTCAACTTCCTTAATGCGGCATTTGGAGAGGTCCTCGGTGACTTCAGCAGACCCATGGACCGAGTTGTCATTATACAATACACATTGCCTAAAGAGTGAAATAGGGTGTACCCAACCAAGTGAACAAAATCAGAAAATAGCTACACGCTGAAGCTGTAGGAAGAGTAAGAAAAGCAGAAAAGTGACCACAGAAAGTATTGAGTAGTACCTCGGCAAGGAAGCATGTTGCCTGTCAGGGGGGGTACCAGTTGAACCATTTTTGTAATGCTCTTCAAGGTAAGCAAACTGCTTCTTGAAGTGGTCAACAGCACTGCAAATAAAGTTTAGGAATCAACTTAGCAACAAGCCATTCACCGGTCCACTAAGTCAGACATCACGCACAATCAATGTATTATGTAAATATTACCATTGACAAAGTCAATAGGGTTTGTCAATGGGGCAGATGCTGATGACCAAATACCTTGGATACATGAAGCTAGTTGGCTCAGAACCATCCAATAATTCCTTCAACATCTGAGGATGGTATTCCAGAATCTCCCTGTAGATGAGCTCCCTAACATCATCCTTTGTCATTCTTCGTCTCTCAAATTCAAACTCCATTTTTGTGACAGGTTGAGCAGAAGGCTCCCTCTCAACCTTAGCCAAACCCTTGAAGTATGGATCTGCAAGAGCCTGAAATGCAATCACACGACTCTCATTAAAAGAATCAGAAAGTTTTCGATGCATCAATTAGATTGCTTTCAAATATTACACTTCAGGAAATTCAGGTAGCCAACAAACCTCTTCAGCGTTCGGGCGGTCCTTAGGCTCAAAGGCAAGCATTCTTTCTAACAACCTTAAGGCTAGAGGATCAGCATTTGGAAATTTGTGGGAGAAGGGAATAGCCTTCTTCTTTCGCATGCTGCTCAAGTATCGTCTAGCTTTCTCGTTGCGTATCTGCAGCAAGATATTTACATCAAATTTTCATGTTCAGGAACAAAGGATTCAGTTATGGGATATAACACGTAACTGGAAGCACAATGAGATACATGGTTCACTAAAACATACCCGAGCAATGGCTTCAGCCGATGGAGCTCCCAACAAATCAGTCATAAGATCCAGTTGGTGAACTACATTCTTTCCTGGAAATACAGGTTTCCCCGTAAGAAGTTCAGCAAAAATGCAACCAATGCTCCAGATATCAATAGCAGGTGTGTACTGAGGAAAGGACACAAAATGTAAACATTAGAGAAGAACAACATAGCCTTACTCTCACAATGATTTGGAATGAGCATGGTAAAATTACAGCAAAAAACATTTCACCAAAAGTTATAACATCATTGACAATAACCAAGTATGGTGCAGGCAAACTATGAATGTGCTCAACTTAAGGTTATGAAGAATTGAAGATTCCATTGACAAGCAAACTGTTGAAAACTTGAAATTGTCCACATTGTTGCATGCATCAATACATAGTGTTCTAATCAATATTACTGTGACACTCGATAAACCCAGCATGTCACCTATCTGACAAGACACTTGTCAGACAGGAGACTAACACCTGCACACAACCTTCACGCCAATTACACATAAAAATTTCACAAACTAGCCATGTCTGGCAAAAGGGGATAACAAGGTCGTGGTGCAAGCTCTTTTGACAGACGGTCGGTATCCGTGGCAAATTGAGAATTTGAGACCCTCATTCGTGATTGTCATAATTTGCTTAAACATTTTGAAATCTGATCTTGCAGACACATCTTTCGCGAAGCTAATAGAGCGGCAGATTGGTAGCTAGGTGTGGACACGATATCCTTCATTCTCAGGATGTGCCCCATACCACTCCCAACCCCGTTTGAGGCATTCTTTCGTCTGACCAATTGGGGGATACCCTCTGATTGGTTTTTGTATTTGTTGTATCCTTACCTCTTTTGTAAAAGGAAAAAAAAAAATAGCCATGTCTGGCATACACCTGCTTTCAACACTCTGCCAACTGCCCAACTCCACATAACATAGGTTCTAAATTCTAGCATTCAAAGTTCTCAAAGACTGCTCCTAAGAAAACTTAAGAATTACCTTCTCGAACTACATTAGGCCACACTGACTTCGAATATCATCTCAACTCCAACGATGTAGAGTTGAATACTTTTTACTATGAAGCTACATACGGTTTTGGAAGAACATATTTTAGGTAAAACACTTGTATTTGATTTTATCTAAGCCACTCGGGACACTAAACCGTCACAATGAGATTAATCTTCCTCTAGGTAAGTAATTGACTAGTCCCTCTAGCAAAGGAGCCCTGATCAATACAACAAGAGCTGTAGGAAGTCACCTCAGGATTTTCAGGAGAAAGGTCTCAGCGGAAATCACCAATTAAGCTACAGAATTCAGCACAATATCTTTCAAATTTCATCTTCGCAGTTCCATTTTGCCTCCAAGGCTCCAACTTCTCAAAGCAGTCGTACATTGATCTGACTTCATCTGAGCACTGGATCTTTAGTAAGATATTTTCAACTTTGCTAACTTCCAGGTCAGTTAAGCTAGCTTTGCAGCATAGTCAACTTCAAAATCCAACAGAAAAGTACAAGATGTTCCTTTCCATTGAAATAAACGGAAACACTAAATGAAGCACGCAACAGCTAAGCAATTTGAATAATGATCCAAACCTACTACCTTAAAGTGACATTAGAATCCCACGTCCTTAAGTTGAGTATGCAAAACACTGTAGATCTTATAACTTATATCAAAATGCCGGAACATCATTGCTTCCTTTATATCCTCCTACTTCTTTCTGAATCTTCTCTTCAAATTGTGATGGTTTATCTATTAATACAAACCAAATCAAAGAGGAGCTTTAATATATCACTCCTCAATTCTATTCAATATTTGAACCGACACTGCGTCCATGTAGTCCTATCTTGTTAGCCCCTTTGTCTCCCTCGAATGATACACTCTCTCATAGTAGTGAACATTATATATCACATGCCATCAACCGTGTGATACAAAGTTACAAACATTATGCACTGAACTTTTTGTAACTTTTCTTTAGGGCATAAATTCCAATTCCGCAATTTGTAGGTCAAGACATTTAAAAAAAAACCACGATAGAAGAAAGAAAATGATTTTAAGACAGATTTCACCAATAATTTGTCAAAATGGTGATGCAAAAGCAATTTACTGCTTCCCTCTTCACGAAGTTCTGGAGACATTTGAAAAGTTAATTCTCCCTCTTGCCACAGCTATTTTTGTCACAAACTCACATTTCCATTAAGACAGCTATGAACAAACAACCTCCCTTCCCTTCCCTTCCATCCCATAATGTACCTATGGCTCAATCAGAAGTTCAACACAAGTTTAAATGGGGTTCAACCACTCTCCCCTGTGATGAACTGCGACACAATGCAATATTTGCAGGTTGTTGTCCAAATGACCATATCCCATCTCCTCTACAATAGGGGTTCTGAACATCAACAGCAACTATCACTATGAAAATGTCAGTTCTTTAAAGAAAGCAATAAACAAGGACTGGCTGAAATTGCTGGCGAAATAGAAAACCCACTTCTTCTGTGACAACCCAGAAATGCCATGATTCCTCTTGTGAGCATACCAAAATAGTTAGTTCGTGACTTTTAAATTTGAACAAGCCAACACAGCCTACAGAATATCATTAGTAATTCCTCTAAGCCTATGTCGCAAGTTGTTGATCTTCTATCAAGATCATCTGAACACCATTGCTCATGGACCTTCAAAGAAATTCCTTCCTTTATGCCCTCTCTAGTTTGCACTATCAAGTTGTATCAATTGACTAAGTGAAACTTCAAGCCCCAAAGGGAGGGCAGGGGAACAATTATCATCATCAGCGAACAACAAAGCCGATAAGATGAGGTGCTGTGCTGGGCAAAGTTTAGCTTGTTATTGTACACTTACAGATTGTAGCTCTTTTCCAATCTTCACTAGCAATTCACAAACTGTCATCTTCAGTATCTATATGACGAGCAACCGTTCCATTTTACCACTCACGGTCACATTTACGTGATTGCAACCATGCATACAATAAGTATAGTCAAACAGACTATCAGCCAGAAATCAGCCAGCTGAAGACAAATGAAGAATAAGCAACAGTGCAACACACATGCAAATAGAGCTCCTCCACAAAGAAGCAACATTCAACTGAATAAATCAGTTGCTTCAACCAAGCTCGCCAAATTGACAACTTAACTCCTAGCCATGACAACAGGATATAATAAGGTCATAGTTTTACCGTACCTTGGAGAAAAAGGATCCACACAGCTCGGGAGCCCTGTACCACCTTGTTGCCACATAATCCTAAGTAACAGAGAAAAACGAAAGAAAAATAGACTTAAACTAGAGGACTAGCAAAAAGGCATCACAAAAGAGAAGGCAGATGAAAGAAGAGCAGAAATTAGGGTTGATGGCAGTAAACATACAGTCCAGAATATAGCAGTTGGAGTGTCATTAAATGCGACCCTTGCAAGACCAAAATCACAAATCTTCAGCTTGCAATCAGCATTAGCTAAGATATTTTTTGGCTTCAGGTCCCGATGAAAGACATTAGCTGCAGGAGGTAACAGTTTTTACAAGAATCAGAGTGCAGTTAGAACTAACCACGCAATCTTCAGCTTTCTAGCACTTTCCTATCTTATGTGAAAACCCATTGCACCTAATGAGACAACATACCTGTATGTATGTATTTTAAGCCTCTCAGCAACTGATAAAGAAAGAACTGATAGTGCTCTGGAGTCAAATCATCATTTGCTTTGATAACCTGATGAAGATCAGACTCCATTAGCTCAAAAACGACATAAATGTCTTTAAATTCTCTTCTGGAAGGAGGTAGCAAAATGTGCTTGATTTCCACTATATCCGGGTGACGAAGAAGGCGGAGAAGTTTGATTTCACGTAGAATCCGAGTGGCATCGGAAACATGCTCAAATATATCATTTATTTTTTTTATTGCTACTTTCTCTCCTAGATGAGTGTCATAAGCAGAACACACAACACCATAACTCCCTTTACCAATCACCTCCTCTATCTTATACCGGCTACCCTCGCCATATTCTGTAAAGAAGTCCACTTCCGCAGACCCCTGCATAATCAAAATACAAACACCGTATTAAATGCTACATTCCATTTGTTTATTTGACAATTATCCATGTCCTTAATGCAGCACAAAAAGGGAAACAAAATCATACATATGACCGTAATTCTGTTGCAGTTTTTCTACCTTCACCTACTATTGAAGTCCTTTTTTTTAGGGTCTTACCTGCTATTGTTAAGTCCAAAGATCAACCTGACTTTCCTGCCCACCGGCGAGGATATGCTATTGCACTTTTTTTTTTTTTTTGTAATTTTCATAATTCAACTTTAGCTTGTAAAGGAATCATGTGAGAAAGATCTCCTATCATGACCTAATTTCTTGATTGCAAACTTAAAGATCCAACCACCATACTTAAGAAAACAAATGTAAAGGAATTACCAAAAACCAAAAACAGTAACACGAAAATTACCAGCACTTAAAGCTCTTGCACACACAAAGTGATCATTGGAGACTCCAGATACAAATTAAGATAAGAAACACAAATTAAGTTCCTAAAGTGATCATTAGTAACTTACTAAGCAAATCCAAACCCGATTTCCGAACAATGTTTATTAGCAACATCAAAGTGATTAGCTAATAAATTCGCAATCATTAACTAACAATCAAACATACTCAAAAATTCATTACTATCCCAATGCAGCAACATCACCAACAACAACAACCAAGCCTTAGTGCCAAAACGATTTGGGGTCGGCTAACATGAATCGTCATTCAAAACCGTCATAAGTACACAATCAATGACAGAAAACTTTAAACAGCTGGATCTTAAGCTTACAAATGAAGCTTTCAAGAGATAGAAATCAGTACCTTTCTTCTTTGATCAGGCTGCATTTTTGCCACAAAGCATCAAAAAGGGCACCTTAATTCAAATTCACCCAAAAAAAAAAGATTAACCCAATTGATAATTACTTTACAAATTACTGCTGAATCAAACCCAGATCAATTAATCCACAAATTCCCCAATTTCTGACAAAACCCAACTCAAAGAAACTATCTTTAAGCTGAAGATTATTCCAAAAATCCCACCAAGCTCTTCAAAAGACCAAAAAGAATAATTATAACACTAAACTTTTAGATCCAAGTAGCTTCTCAAAGAAGCAACAGATCAAAACAAAATCTACTGCTGTGATTCAGGAACAGATAAAAAGGGTTTTATCAGTTTAAGATTACAACTTTAAAGGGTTTTTTTCACTTTTTTTTTTTCTTTTTCTACTTTATTTTTGCAGGAGACAAAAAAAAAAAAAAAAAAAAAAAAAAAAAAAAAAAAGATCTAAAAATAGGTGGTGGGATTTATCTACTGAGAGAAAAGAACAAATATATATATGTGGGCAGGAATGATTTTCCTGTAATTCTTTGGTAATTTAGTTTTAATCAGAATGAATTCTTTTCTTTCTGGGTAGGATAAAATCTGAAAGTTTGGATGAAGGGTAACTTCAAAGTTTGGATCTTTTAGAAAGAAGAAAAAGAGTGAACCATCAGATAGAAAAGCAGGGAAATGTTTTTATTTTATTTATATTTATATTAATTATATAAATTAATTAAATAGTGAATAATAATTGCAGAAAGTGGGGAAATTTTATAAATTAGCAGAGTTTAATTTTTTTTTTTTTTTTTTTTTTTTGAAAGAGTAATTAATTTGCTGCAACTGTACTCCACATAATTTTCAGAGTGGATAATGACAGACAGCTGAGAGACTACAGTGAGGACTGAGAACTTTAATCTCAAGTCTAAACTGCTAAAACAAACATTACAAAAAGCAGACAACTTTCAACTGAAAAAAAACCTTCCAACTTCAAAACAAAGTTTTTCAAAGGTTGTTCCAAGTCATTCCTTGCTACTCACAGTCACAGCTCACTAAAGACTAGTTGAGCACAAGGGTTGGGTTGATTGAACCTAAATTTGATTTAACAAGATTCGGAAATCAAGATAACCGTGACCAACTTGATCTTGTATGATTGACAAGACACGATAACTCGACCCGAAAGTCGTCTCGACTTGGATTCAATCCAACTTCTAGGTGAGCGAAAAACATAACATTTTGACTACTTGTTTACGTCACAACCATTCGAAATTACCTAGTGATATAACTGAAAGACTTGAAATTAAGACGCCTATGTTTATGATGCATGGGAGCTATGGGTTTATGCTAATTATGGAAGTTGGAGACGATCAAGAGATCTCAGCTTACATCACGTC
>JBBYHQ010000016.1:3668826-3683128 GCA_038382645.1 Spergularia azorica
TCTTAGTATCCAACAAATGGGAATTTTTTGTATTGCTTTGTTGTGGGTGGATCCAACATTTGTTTCTTATACAGATTATACGATGGTTTGGATCCAATTTCTAATAAACATAAGGGCTACTTTTTATCCACACTAGCCCGGACGGATGGTTAGCTTCATGTTCTTCCATCTTCACCTTTAAGTTCTTCGCAGCACCATGGCCTTCGCATCCCCAGTTATTGATTACTTTGTCTACAACACAACACAACACAACACAACACACCACAACACAACACAACACAAACCAAATAACTAAACCAAGCTTATATAATCGGCGACGATTAATTCAAGACCAAAATGTTTTCCAAAAATCGTATTATAAGATTTCACCATGGATGTTAAGATCTTCAAAAAAAATTCAAGATTCATCAAGAACCAACCTCTTAATACTCTTCTCGCCGTTTTCCGAATTACTTACAAATATCTGACAAACAATCGTTTATTATGATAGATCGATTTGGATGAGTAGAGAGAAATTGGACAAAAAACCGTTTAATATGATAGATCGAAATCGATTGTAAAAATTATAAACGCATACTATAAATTTTATTGAGTTTGATTGATTTTCAACAAATTCCACCAATTAATTTTAACATAAAGAAAATTTGATATAAACAGTTTAACCTTTCTTTTGATTTAGAAGGGAGAGGGAGAGGGAGAGAGGAGAGAGGAGAGAAAGAAGGAGAGATGAAATCCACAAAAAATGAGGATGAGAGAGAAAGTGTATTAAAATTTTTGGGGTTTATACAAAGCAGAATTAAAGAAAAAGGAAAACTATATAAAATTTGAATCAAAAGCCACTGAAAATTTTGAATGAAATTTCATCAATTGGGAATATTCGTTTTTTTGAAATGGCCCAATGGCCAGTTGCCAACACACCATGTCAAAAGATTCCACTTACATGAGATGTAAGTGTAGCCTTTTCGATCACATAATGAAATCATAACACATGATTGGTGACATACATGAAATGATTCTTGAAAGTGAGGCACGTGATCCGTACTGTCTCTAGTTAGTAGTTAGAGGTAGCTTGGGGTGCAGTGCATTATCTACCCTAAATTCTACAAATATATCTAAATATTGCCTACCCCGTACAAAACTTACTTAAATATAGGGGAAAAAATTACTTTGTATTAAAACACCTACCCCAGATAGATGAGGCTAGATTCGCTCCTGTCTATTTGTCTACTATGCTAGTTAAATAGGTTGAGAGTATGGGTTCTAGACAGACTAGTTTGAGAGTTTGGCTAACACCAGGGCTACACAGTAATATTTATACCGAAAAATCACGTGGTATCCTTGTACATTGGAACTTTGCACGCGGTACATCTTCATCTATTAGATTAAACGTCTCCGAATCCAATTATTCTTGGGCCGCCGTGTCCTTTTCCAGATTCACCTCTGTTTTCATGCTACCTAAACTTGACAGACGGATCATTCGGATTATCGCGGGTAAAGTCCCAAACACTCCTTGGTCTCCCGAGCTAAAAATACTCGTGAGTTTCAAGTTTCTAATTTGAAACCTCCACCAAAATCCTTCACACACACGCTCACAGCCTCACTACCTCTCCTCCAATAATCCCCTCCCTCCAAAATTCTTCGTAACGGGGTTTTGGTAGGGTTTTTCTTTTTCCTTTTTTCTTTCGTTCTATTTTATCAATTTCATTGAAATTACCCAACTTCCCAAACACACCCTTATCACAATCTCCACTGAAAAATGGGTTCACTGGAAAATGTCGAGAGAAAAGTTGAAATCATGGAAACAAAAGGAAAAGTTGGAGAAGAAGAAGAAGAAGAAGAGGCGATATTAATGGAGGATTCACAGAGGTTTTGTATGTTCCTAATTCGTTATAATAGTTATACATTTAGTATGATGATATCATAAGCCATTTGGGTTGTCTATCGTATATCATGGAGATTTTGAGAAGTACCAAACTTCTACTCTAATGATAAGAACTCTGATATGGCGAGTTTTACAAATTGAAGAAACAATGAAACAATGATTTCGAAGGAACTCCAATATTTGAAGTGTTTAAGAAGACGAACCAACTTTATCATCCGAATGTCTACTTTATCAATCAACAAAGTTCATGTTGTGCCGATCAATTCAAACTTCATCAATCAAGAAGGTTCATGTTACGTCGACCAAGATCAAGGAAGATTTCAAGTGATGGGGCAGAAGGGAGCATGACTGCAGTTTGACTGCAAGACCCACCAGTCGAGCAGGGACGAAAGTCGGCCTTAGTGATCCGACAATGCCGAGTGGAAGGGCCGTTGCTCAACGGATGAAAGTTACTCGTTGCACTCTTTTTCCCTTAGAAGCGTATTTTGAAGAAAATGTACTCTTTTTCGTTCATTAGGATTTTGTCCCATTGATTTTTTCCTAATAAGGTTTTAACGAGGCATGATTTTCATCGGTGGACATCCAAGGGGAGTGTTATGAAATATTATGTATGGATGTCCATATCTTAGGGAACTAGTTTGCATGCCCGTGCCACGCCCGAATTGTCTATTTATATTGTTTATACTTGTTTTATAAAAAAAAAAATGTAGGTTTATTTTTGTTCTAATATTATTATGAAAGGTACTATACATTTTTTTTCTTTCAACTTTTGACATCTGTCATATTATCATTACCTTTACAGTCAGAAATTACCATAATTATTATTTTCCATAAATTAGCTAATAATATACTCTATGATAAATTATTACCATATATCCTAACCAATAATTGTATTTAATACTATTTTTATGCTCTATTAGAATTAATAAGTGCCAAGTGTTCTTTTAGAAAGACTTGGTCTCAGGTTCAGGTTTTAATATATAGTACTCCGTATTAGATTAGATTAAATATATTGTGGTACTACGTATGGTATCCAAGATTAGTATCTCCTACTTTTATTGTAAGTGTCTTGGTATCCAAGACAGTACTTGTATATATACCCCTCCTATCATTAATAAGAAGGTTACTCATTTCTTTACCTCTCTTAATGTCTCTACTCATATCCCTTAATTCACAACATAAATGAAATTTTATATTTCAATAAACATAAAATGTGTATTCTAATCTATTAAATAAAACGTGTCCGAGTCGTATTATTCTTGGGCCGCCGTGTCCGTGTCCTAGTCCTTGTCCAGATTCATATCCGTTTCCATGCTACCTAAACCAGGGACGGAGCCAGGAAAAAAAGTTGAGGGCGGCTCATATAACAATACATGATTTGTTCGAGTTTAATTGATTAGTAAGACTATAAAAAAATGTCAATAAATTTTTGATGTTAACTAGTGCACATAACATGATGTAATAACTTGTGAAGAAAAAAAATATTATTAAAAATAGTGATAATTGTTACGAAAGGAAAAAAAAAAAAGAATGGCCTTTTGTTAAGGGAAAAAAATCAAAATTAAGTAAAACTTAAGTTCGTATTCGTTTATTACGACTATACGGAGTACAAATCAATAACTACGTTTTTTTTTTTTATAGAAGAAAGGAAGTCATTATTAAGAAAGAAACCATTTAACATTACAATAAAAAATGACAAATAAATAAAAAGAAAAAATAAAGAAAAAGTGCACAGGCTTGTGGAAGAGAAACAAAAAAGTAGCGCACAAATCAAGGAGGAAAAGACAGGAATTGTTGAAGGAAGATAGAGCTAGGATTCGAACCCCAGCAACATGGGTAGAAGTATTGCAGCCAAACCGCTAGAGCAAAGTGTGAACGAATATTATATGTATCAAAATTCTGAGGGGGGTTGGGGCCCCTGCAGGCCCCAACGTAGCTCCGTCCCTGACCTAAACCTGACAAACGGATCATTCGCATTTTCGCGGGTAGTCTTATCATACCTTCATACCTCTAGGCGACAACACAGTACCGTCCCAAACACTCCTTGAGTCCTTGGTGACCGAGGAAACCAACATTTCCTTCTCATTTACGGGGTCCCCCGAGCTAAAAATTCTCGTGAGTTTCAAGTTTCTAACTTCAAACCTCCACCAAAATCCTTCAGACCTTCACACACACGCTCACTATCTCTCCTCCAATTATTCCCCTCCAAAATTCTTCGTAACGGGGTTTTGGTAGGGTTTTTCTTTCTTTCTATCTATTTTATCAATTTCATTGAAACTACCCAAACTTCCCAAACACACCCTTATCACAATCTCCACCAAAAAATGGGTTCACTGGAAAATGTGGAGAGAAGAGTTGAAATGATGGAAACAAAAGGAAAAGTTGGAGAAGTTGGAGAAGAAGAAGAGCCGATATTAATGGAGGATTCACAGAGGTTTTGTATGTTCCCAATTCGTTACAATCAACTCTGGGAAATGTACAAGAAAGCCGAGGCTAGTTTCTGGACTGGTTTGTTTCTTTCCCTCTCTTCTCACTATGACTGTTTTCTTCACGCCGATTTATGTTAGTCGACCCCAAATTATAGTAACTCGAAAGTATTACTTGTTGCCTAATATTCCGTGCCATCTTTTTACCTTTAATTAGTAGTATAATAATAGTATGGGTGGATTTGTTTATAGATGATGGAATTGTTATTATGGGAGAAAAGTTCTATTGTATTTGTGTGACACTGGTCACTGGTGTTGAGTTATTTGGAACTCGTTGTATTTTCAACCTTATGTACGTACATTTGACCCCCCGCTACCTCGCTAAGGGCGTGAGCGTTTTAAGACACTGGGGTAATGTTGTTTGGTTCGTGTAGTATGGTCTAGTATTTTTAGTGAATTTGGTTTCTAGTTGACCGTCTTTCGCCAGGACCCTATTATTGACGGGAGACTTTGAGACGTTGAGATAGTTTTGTTGTTGCCTTGAACGGCCTGTTTTTTTGGAGGAGTTGGGGCCTTTGTGGGAATTTGAATGTTGTGATATTTCTGCTGATTCGTGATTACCTAGTATTGATGAATTTTGTGTGAAATTATTGATTGTAGTTTGCATATAATCGGGTTTAACGTGTTATATGGTTATGAGATTTTGAGAAATGAGTTTGCGGAATGAGAATTATGTTTATTAGAGGTGGGATTTTTCTCTTTATTATAGGAATCTGGACAGCTGCTACTACTACTAAATGTACCTGAAATGTTTGCTCTGTGATTACGATACATACAACTCTTGTTACCTTGATGGTCTGAAGTTTTAGGAAGATAGTTTTCTGGGGATGATGATGAATAAAGTTCGATTTCTAGTCTCGACAAGTCACCAAAGATAGCTCAATGAACTCATTCTGCCTTTCAAATCAGCATATCATATGTTTTTTCAGGTTTTTCCAGCCTTTTTGTGTGGTTATTTACTTATTTCCATGAATCTTTGACATTGTGTATATATGTTTTTGCATTACTTTGGCTCTGAGAGAATCTTATATGTGGAGCAATTTATGATGGAAGTAAATGACAAAGACAATTATTCGGAGCAATTATGTTCTTTGGTTGGGGGGGGGGGTGCGGGCTGGGGCATGATTGATGTTTTGGATGCGCAGCAGAAGAAATGAAGAGATTAGATGATTTCCTTTTGGGGGAAGAGGGATATCATTTATACTTCATCATATTAACATGCTGCAACCACACGATATCAGGATACAATTTTCATGCTTTTAGTCAGTAGCATAGACTCTGTAGTTGAAAGTTTGAGAACAAGTATGACTTGATGTTGACATTCTTGAAGCTTCTACTCTGTAGCATAATAACTGTGACAGTCGTATATTAAGTGTAGCTTATTTCTGGACTCGTACAAAAAAGGAGAGAAGGCGTGGCTAAGATTTAACTTTCAACAATGATCTGCATTTGCACTTCCATATCAAGAATTGCAACAAAAATGTTGCTAAAGTGGTACACCTTAACCTAGCTGGTCGAGTGATGTTGCAGTCACATTGCTTTATGACCTAGGACACCCAGCCCCTTTAATTCTTTTATTGTCTCTAGTCTAGGTGTTCTTGCTATTAGGTTGCATAGGAAGATACAATTATTATTTACCCGTCATGGTGACTTGATTTTGATGAGCTTCCATTGATGTTGTAAGGTATTAAATCTCTTCACAGTAAAACAACCAATCCACCAATCAGAAACTGCTTATAGATGATCCGTGATGAAATTGGGTGGAGAATAGCATTCGCCAACTGCTACTTCACAATACTAGAAGCAAAAACAATTTTGTGAGCTATTTTGATTTCTCATAGATTTCTCCGCCCACTTGACCTCTCTATAGGTGAGACTTGAGAGCCTTTATAACACTAAAGTAATGTTTTTGTGTAGTATAGTCTTGTATTTTGGTAAAAAAAAATTCCTGACGACCCTCCTCGCCGTACTGTTGGCAGGAGATTTTGAGATTTGAGACACTGAGATAATTTAAAATTTTAGATCCTGCATTGAGGTGGTATGCCCTTGAGTTATCTATCCTTGTAGAGCCTTTCTTTGGTAGTCAGTTAGTCCCTTTGTGGAAATTTGAATGTTGTGACTTTTTGGTATCAAAAGTGTGGCACTATTGATTATATTCAGTTAATTTAGCTGGTGTTTATAATCTGGGGTTTAAGGGGTATGTGATTTTGAAAATTTGAGAAATCAGTTATAAAAATGAGAATCATGTTTATAGGAGGTCGGAATTTCTTCGAATAACAATATCTGCATCTGTCACTTTGTACTAAAGGGGGATTCGATGTTTTGGATGAGCAGTGGAAGAAATGAAGAGATTAGTCCTTTGGTAGAAGGGGGATCTTATTTATTCTTCATGATATTAACATGCTTCAACTACACATTAAATGCATAATTGCATACCTTCTTCATGCTTTTTGTCTGTACCACAAGTAAAGAGAAAGACTCTGTAGCTGACATTTGAAAGTTTGAGAACAAGTGTTAGTTCATTTCGACAATTTTCAAGCTTCTACTTTATTGCATAACAACCTTGATAGTTGTATTATTTAGAGGTACTTGTTTTCTGGAACCTGACTTGCATTTGCGCTACCATATCAAAAAGCAATGAAGTTGCACACTTTAACCTGACTCGCTGACTGGTCGAGTGATGTCGCAGCCAAATTGCTTCATCACCTAGGATACCTAGTATACTGGCCTCCATTTTCGCTGCTAGGTCTTGTTAAAGTTTTCTGCGCGGCTAGGTTATTATCTATCCTTCTGCTCGACTTTTCGTTAAAGCCCCTATTTGGGTTTCAGTGTTATGGGCTTATGGGTATTAGGTTTAATAGGAAGATACAAGTCTATATTGACGCCTCTCGGTCACTTGATTTCACTATACTAGAATGATTAGCTTCCATGAATGTCACAACTCACAACTCATAAGGTCTTAATCTTACGCAGTTCATAGGTTTTTTACTTCGTCTAGGCAGAACTTGTTTCTCTTATGTAGTGCCTTTATATATAGGCTCCAAACCCCTTTCAAGTTTGTTTCTCTTACTATAAAGAGAGTGTAAGCCAATATATCTTATAATGTATCGGAAAGCATTTTACTTTCTTCCTTGTGTCATCCTAAAATTCTGCATATGCCGATTAAATATGGGATATTTTGGCAAATGTAAGCTCTCTGTTATTGATTAGTGCTTCCTTAACCTTGTGGTATGATTTTTGACTTGCTATAGTGAAACTGAGGAGTAGCTATCTTCGCTTTCTGCAGTCTTGCTTATAGTTTAAACAAATCTATTACAACATCATTTTCTGCACGTGGCGTCTTATACTCTTATGCTGGGAAAAGCAACTGACTGTCGAATCACTCTTGTTGGTGTCTTTCGAAAGCTTACCTTTTAGCATGTTTAGGTATTTCTTTGAAAACATGTCATAGGCGAAAGATCTCTTCTATATGTTAAGCTTATTGATTCTGGTTTTTACGAGGCGACGTATGAGAGTATCTAGGTGGGACTTGAGAAATGCTACTTGCTTTTTCTTTTTGAATATGCCTTTCTGGAATTGTTTTGAGTTCTTCCCTTTGTAATATCATGGTGTGATATGTTCTTGCGCTGCTTTCAGTTTAAATCAATTTAGCCGAGTATGTCAAGCTCTCTAGGTTGAAACTTTTGCCGTGTTTGTTTCCCCTTTTCTTGTTGTTGTAGAATCGTAATATATGCTCTATTAGTCTACACTATCAGTTGCTTTTCCTATTTTCTGGGTGCTTCAAACTTATGCGTATATTTTGAACTTATCACAGCTGAGGAGGTTGATCTCTCCAATGATCTGCAGCAGTGGGAAGCCCTATCTGATTCAGAGAAGCATTTCATATCTCATGTTCTTGCTTTTTTTGCTGCTTCTGATGGGATTGTTTTGGAGAACCTGGCTGCGAGGTTTTTAAATGATGTCAAAGTTGCAGAGGTAAATTTCTGTCCATTTGAATTCCAGTTGCTTGACAGATCAAGTCTTCACAATTTTTGCCTTGTTTAAGAGTCCAAGCTTGGGGTGAATGTTTCATAAAATTTTTTTCCACCTCCTGCAATATGTTGTATATTTTGGATCATCCCATGGTATTGTCATATATCAATAAAATCCATTTGCACCCAGCACCTTTCCTTATTCACATGTTACTTAGGAATTGTATCTCTTAGTCTTTGTAATAGGTCAATTGTAACAGATCGGGTGGAACCTTTTGGAGGGAGTATAACTTTGTCCTCAAACATTTGTAGGATTTAATTTATTACTGTATAGGCAATGCTATCATTTTATTAATAGATGATGTGGGACTTGGCTTTGCACGGCAACAATCCTCCCCTCTAACCAAGATCCAACTTTGAAATTGTTTTTATAACCTCCCCTCAAGTGACAATCTGCTGTCAGCACACAAACTTAGCCAGATTTGAGGTCCCTGCTAGAGGACACACCCACATCACACGCAATTCCCCACAAACTAGGGCACACCAAGCCTAACTAGGCTCTTAAGAGAGTGTATATGTTAATTCACAACTGTAGTTCTAGCCTAAATTTTAAGGAGATGCTTCTGATGCTGGTCACATTGAAAATTTGTGACTTAAATAATTATTCTTTCGATGGTAATTGTGGTGAAGTGTCCATAGAAGATATTTGCTGTTGAGTGAACGTCGACTTTCTTTGTTGTACTCATGTAGGCTCGAGCTTTCTACGGATTTCAAATTGCTATGGAGAATGTACATTCGGGTAATATTGTGTGTACTCGACTCTGTGTACCACTGTTTTTGTTGTTCTAGCACAAGTATCTAACTTTTCCTTTGCACAGAGATGTACAGCTTGTTGTTGGAGACATATATCAGGGATTCGGACGAAAAGTTTCGATTGTTCAATGCCATCGATACAATTCCATGTGTGAAGAAAAAGGCAACATGGGCTTTGAATTGGATTCAGAGGTAGCATTTGCATTTATTCTTTTGGAGTTTATTCGTGCGTTAAAGTATACCCTAAGTAAAGTTGTTGTGCCATCGATAATGTCATCTATTTTCCACAAAATAAGAACCTGGAGAAGTTTTAAGCTTTCTTTGGTTATTGTATGTGCAAAGATGGTTAAAGTCTCGAAACATATGCGTGGTTGTCATTCTTAGAAATTGTGTACGTCAGTTGCTTATTAAGATGCTTACTCTTCTGGTCGCAGTTGTTAGCTCCTTTCTGAAGCATATCCTTGTTGTGGTAACTGTGATATACTCCGTACAATTTGAAAGAAAGATGTTTCTACGCAGAATATAAATGGCTTTTTCCGTTTTGTTGCTGATGCTTTGAACTATCTTTCTTCTTTTCTTTTTTTGAACAGAGAATGTTTCTGATTTGATCTTAGAAGTATGCATTTTGACCCCAAATCATTTTGGGAATAAGGCTTGGTTGTTCTTGTTCTTGTTCTTGTTCTTGTTCTTGTTGATCTCAGAAGTATGACATTTTTGTGCTGCTTGTTTCTCTTTTATCCTTTTGTAATGAGCAACTACCTTCTGTAACTGGGCGTTTTTCTGGTAATGTTGTCTGCAGTTCAAATTCTTTTGCTGAGAGAATTGTTGCTTTTGCTTGTATTGAAGGGATTTTTTTCTCAGGAAGGTGAGGTATATCTGATATCTTCATGATTGAGTCACCATGAAACTCTGTGTAGGGCTTAATTTGCTGTTAACTGATTTCAGCTTTTGTGCCATATTTTGGCTTAAAAAGAGAGGCTTGATGCCAGGTTTGACGTTCTCAAATGAGCTTATCTCCAGGGATGAAGGTCTACATTGTGATTTCGCTTGTCTTCTCTACAGGTCTCTATCTTAACAAACTGTCATATTGTTTTCACTTTTAATAATTATCTGAAGTGAAGTGTTTCTAGCATCAAGCTTAAGTTTTTTATTGCTTACTTTGTCTGGATAGAGAGACATCGGGGCAAGGGTTCAAAATCCATGGTAGGAAAGTGAAAAAAAGGGAGGGAGAATGAAAACTGCAGTTTTGTGCACTTGTTTGTGCTGGGTAATAGGTTTTGGTGCTTCATCAGGCATTACTTGTTATTATTCTGCTTTAACTTGGCCAATTAATCTGCCCTTTGGTCTGGAGCACAATCACACCTCTTTAATCTGCTGCATGACAAAGTGTGGCTTTGTCTGTGCTGCAAACTAATATATATATATATATATATAGGCTTGGTATGACTTTCCTTCCAATTCTTTCGAACTCCTGAAGGATTGGTTGTTCTAACAGAGTAAAAATGACTTTTCCGAGTTATCCCAGCCCCCTCTCAACCTATACACTGATTATCCAAACTAATGTTATTTTGGTTCTGTCTCTCACTCTCTCCCATATGAGTATTTTTCTCTCCATTCCCTCCCCCCTTTGCTTTTACTATCCAAACAAAGTGTCAGTATCTGGGGGTGTCTGGCCTTTTTTCGTTCTATTTTCTCATGAAAAATGGAAATAATTACAGTTTGCTGCGGAAGAAATTGTCATCAGAAAAGGTTGAACAGATTGTGCATGAGGCTGTTGAAATTGAGAGAGAGTTTGTATGTGAATCACTCCCATGTGATTTGATCGGCATGAATGCTGTGCTTATGGGCCAGTACATAAAGTTTGTTGCTGATCGCCTTCTGGTACGTATGATGTTAATTATCTCAGCTTCCTACTTTCAAGTCTCAAAACAGTTTATAGTGATGACGTTTATGCTGTTAATTGTTTGACTTGGTTTCTCAGATTGCTCTGGGTAATGAGAAGAAGTACAATGTAGAGAACCTGTTTGATTGGATGGAGTTTATATCATTGCAGTAAGTATTTTGAGTATTGTTAATGTTCTTGTTGTGACAATTGTGTAGTTGCTGTCCAACACTATGAGCAGTTAACCCTGTCAGGTGAATCTTGATCAACGGATTTATAGAGGAAATTAAGGACAATTATGTCTCGTCTAAATTCTGAAATCTGACAGTGGTTCTGTTCTGTTATCGATGTTTTGAACTGTTCCTTTGTTGTCATGTCCTGCTTATGTGCGTACTTTATTATTCTTATTTCCTACTCTGATGTCCAGTTTCTCCCACACTGACGGTTTCATATGATTCATGTTGGCCTCCCCAAAATCATTTTGGGACTGTATTGTTTTGCTGTTGTCCATCATAAATTATAGGTTTCATGTAATTTTTTTTTTTCAAGTTCAAGCTAGGAGCAGAAGGTTCTTTATACTTGGTGTCTTTGTCTAATGAACTGGGAGTTTTATTCTGTGGCTGTACTACAATTTCAGTTTTAGTACACTACATATGGTTGCTGCTTTAGGGTACTTGTTATGTTCTAAACTTTCTTACTTTGGCAACTGTACAGAGGCAAGACAAACTTTTTCGAGAGAAGGGTGGGTGATTATCAGAAGGCATCTGTCATGTCTAACCTAAAAGACGGGAACAAGAACTACGAGTTCAAGCTGGACGAAGATTTCTAGGCGAGTATCAATCTCCAACAATCACATTTATATTAAGAACGGCATTGCATTTTTGGGTGCTATTCTTTTGTTCATAGTAGTATGTGTTAGCTGTTTAAACCCGTCGGTAGTTACTAGTAGTTAGTAGTATCCCAATAGAAATCAGGCTACCCTTGTATTTCCGGTATATTACATCAATCATTTGGATAAATAGATGCACACTCCCCCAAGTTAACATTGCTATTTGCAATGATGCTTTGGCACTTTGCAGTTTACACTTGATCAATTATCATATGGCTGTTCTCTGCAGGATGCTGCCGTCTGATGCTTATCTATGGAATTGTTGAATGTAGTTCTTTTTCGTTCCATGTTTTTGAGTTTTTCTCATGGTTTCTCTAACAGCTTTTTCCGATTCTCACCTGTGAACATTTTTTGGTGTCGAACCCTGTAGATCTTGTAAAATTCCGAAAGGGTAAGTTTACATGGCCAGCATTGAGAGATGTATCCTCTGATCAGGCCAAGTCTAACTCTGAGCTCTCCTACATCCAGCTCCGTAGCTACTGCCTCCTGCTGCCACCGAACAGTGAACCAATAGCAAAAACATTATGAAGGTCAAAGATGAGTTGGACAATCGTAAAACACCGACCTGGTGGCTGACTACCAAACTATGCTTGACCCAAAACAGACTCGAAACTGACTCAATATGACTCAAGTATGACCTATCAATGCACGTCAAGTCAATTCGGATGGGTTTGTTTCAAGTTGATATCAGATAACTACTTCTTGCTCGTGAAGGGTTGGAGAGTTTAACTTCTCATTAGGTCACCTACTTCAAGATAACTATCCAACAAGCATGTGTAATGCCAAAATTCACTCTTTATTCCTCAGTCAACTCTTTTTTTTTTGTACATAATTAATTGAGGGGGAGAATATTACAACTCGATCAATCCATAGAAGTTAATCTTCTAACTATTTGACCAACCTTATTCCTAAAAAGTACGCACATAATATTCTTTTAAATTGCACGTTATTAGTATGAGTAGTCCTATACTCCTATCACCCCTTCAAAATGATCAAAGTTTCTCAAATTCTGTATCGACTTATTTTTCTTAGATCGAGGTGTTCCAATAACCATCTATATACATATAACTCGGATAGCGTCAATCCAACATAATACCTCATAGGTCATAATTAAAGGGACATAGAACTCTTTTTACCAACTAAATAACTAATGCACCTATAGTGGACAAAATTAAGGATAATGTTGTGGGTCATGACTTAATAGGTCCATGTTACTTCATTTTCAATTATGAGAGGAACCCCTAACAAAATGTGTCACTTGTGCAAACCTGGCAAAAAAGGATCATGTTGGAGAATAAAGTAATTTTGGAACAGTCATTATTTGGAGGGTAAGTGGGAGATAGAGATTGAACTTTTCTTCATTAACAGCAGAAACCAAATGAACATTATGATACGATCACTTCACACCAAAGAGTGTTGTGATGGATATCTTGAACCTATGTCACTTTCTTCACCTACCTCTAACCACTATCAGGTACATTATGGAGTGTATCTTAATCTTAATTTTTAATATTCAATAGGTGTGGAAAGATGTTCCTTTTTTTTAGCAATATCATGCTGGCTTAAATAGAGGTCAATAGGTCAATTCCCCATTGAAATTTGGTAACATTTTGGGAGTAAGATTAGTGGTGAAACTAAAAGTGTGTGGTGACATTTTTATACTTAAAAAGTTTCACTTTCAATGAGTTAAAAAATCTCTATATTTTTTTTCTTTATTATTTGAATTAAACGAAAATTTCATTAAAATAGTGATCAAACGGATTTATCAAAGATCATAACGATAAAATTATCATCGAGAATATCTAATTGACAGTTTTCTTCGCTCATTAACAAAAATAATATCATGCACATTGACTTTGTTGCGTCTTTTATTGGTAGAGAGACCTATTATATAACGTAACGAAAAGAAACAAATGATATAATCAACAATATATGAAACCAAATTCATTGATGAAGGGCACTGTACTGAACAATTTTCATCTTTAACAAATCGAATACTACATCATAAACCACCAAACAATCAATAGATCAAACTTCACGAAGGGGTCCAATAAACCTCACAATGAGCGCAATAATAACCTCACAATGGAGCCAAATAGACCTCACAATAACGTCAACTCCATGACGTCAAAGGATCCAAATAAACCTCACTATAAAGCCAAATATGCCCCACAAATGAGCAAATGAATTTTTTTTTTTGGTGGTGAAATTTTGTTATGCAATAAAATCAATAAATAACTAGAGAAAAAACAAATGAAAATGGGCTTACCACCACCGTAAGAGATCCGATGGCAGCCCCAAATATAGAATTTTTTTTCGAAATAGGGCTCAAAAAATAAATATTCAACAAAATGGGTCGGATTCAAAAACGTTTAATGT
>JBBYHQ010000016.1:3691974-3706344 GCA_038382645.1 Spergularia azorica
CCGGTTCTGGACCCGCCGGGTCCTAAGCGGGTCCGGGTCCGGTTCCGGGTACCCGCTTTTTTTGCTCACCCCTAGATGAGATGTATGGGTTCTCAGAAGAAAAGAAAAGGAGTGAAAATATGAGCGAGATCAGAGATGTGACTTGGGCATGGAAAACAAGAGGATAAGAGCAACTGAAGATGAGAGAGATCAGAGTATGAGAAAATGAATGACTAAAGTTTTTACTTTTTACTAACGTATGCAAGTAAACTTTAATTAGTGACAGTAAAGTCCACAATGTGGTAAATATGACCACATTGTTAAGCAATTGTTTTGGGTAATGATCCTTTAGAGTTTGTTTTTGGTGGAGTTTACAAAAACTAGTAATAAGACAAAATGAAAGAATTTTGAAAGACACAAATAAAAATCTTAAACTATTTATTTTTACCTTTTTAGGTGAACTCTGTCAAATAGATTTCATTTTCAACTCTAGAGTTCATTTTCGACTCTCGAGGATCCATACACAATTTTTTTATTAGACAGTGGGTTTGGGACTTTGTACCAAAGTAAAGAGAATCACTCAAAATGAAAAACTTACTTTAGTGTGTTAATTATGCACCTTAGAGTGTAAATAATATGTTCTACTGTTTAAATCATACTTTTACATATCAATTATGTACTACTTAACGTATGAATTATATATACTTTTAACGTCTAAATTATGTACTTTGACGAATCAATATCGTACTTTAGCGTAACAATTACGTACTTTAACAAATTTGTTATATGGAGTATATATAAACGTATCAATTACGGAGTATAGACTTTAAAGTATCAATTATGTACATTAGAGTATTAATAATGTGCTTTAGTAAATACTCCGTAATAACTTTCAACACATTAATTATGTACTTTAGCATGTTATTATTTATGTAAGTCAAGTTTTAAAAAATTCTGATAAATTTGAAGAAAGTAAAAATTTTGGAGCGGGAAGCAAGGGTATTAGTAATTATGTACTTTAGCGCATCAATTATGTAATTTAGCATATTAATCACGTACTTTAACATTTAAGTTATGTATTTTAGCCCCAAAAGTTTGTACTTTAGCATATTAATCACGTACTTTAACATTTAAATTATGTAATTTAGTGCACCAATTATGTACTTTAGAAGATAAATTACGTATTTTAACATTTAAATTATGTACTTTAGCGCCAAAAGTTTGTACTTTTCTAGTAGCAGTTTTGTTCCTTAGCATATTGATTATGCACTTTAGTGCATTAATTATGAATTTTGGTATATAATTTTTTTTTTTCCAGTGTTTCCGTCATCTATTTTGTACTTTAGCATATAAGAGTAAATCATATACTAGTACTTTTTATGGGGAAAAATATAAGTTATGCACTTAAGTGTACAACCTATAAAATTTAACACACAAAATTATATATATCAGGATAATAATAATAATAATAATGTACTTTAATGTACCAATTATGTACTTTAACGTCGAAATTATATACTTTCGCATAATGATGTATTATAACGTCTAATTGATGTAAGTTAAAGTATCTGTTATGTATTTTGGCATATCTATTATGTACTTTATCCTATCAATCATGTACTTTAGGGTATAAATTATGCACTTGGGCGTTTAAGTAAAATGAATGTTGTATTTCATTAGTGTTTTTTTTTATTAGGTGAAGTGATGTAGTGAACAATTAGTCAAGTTACATGGGGTATAGTTGTATAAGAGTACTCCATATAGCCTAAAAAAATCATTTCAATTAAACAAAAAAAAAGAGAGGGTTTTCAAAGGCAACTGACCTAACCTACCTAACACAAGCGGCCTCCCATTTCTTTTCTTTTATTGCCGTTTGTAGTTTCACAGTTACACACTCTCGCAAAAAAATCCCAACTCACTCATTTCCAACCTCATTTTCCCATTAATCTCTCATCCCCACCCGACAACAACCCTGTACTCCCGCCCCTACACCAATTTGCAGGAATGACCACCACCTTCAACTGGACGAAGAAAAGGCTACGCGTGCGATTGGAGCGGGTGGTCAGAGGAATGTCGCCGGCTTAATGGCATCTCCGGCAACGGAAGTGGTGGTATCCAGTGCTACTACGCCGCTGGCTGGGGGATGGTGGAGCGGTGGCGTGTGAGGAGAGAGGAAAGGTCGGAGTTTTTTGTATAAAATAAACCGGATTTGAATGAAAACCGGGTGACATGGCGGAGACGTCATGATGACGTGGGGGTCACGTGGTCACAGGACTACCTAGTCTCGGGACTATGGTATATGCGCCGAATAAACACTAAACAGTGGTGATCTTTGGACAACATTCCATATCACAGCACATATTTATTCCCATAAATTTGTATAGAATCCAGAACAGAAGCTAAATACAATTATCCTTCGAAACAGTCACCCACATAAAATTACAATCAGATTGAAGGCAGTTGTAGGCCAATCAGGATAAATGGAATTTCTCTACTGAGACTTTGATCCTTTAGACAGTATTCAACCAAATGGCAATCAGTTGATTAGTAATGGGAAGATTTTGTAAGCTTCTGTTAGCTATCATGAGCCTCGGCTGTCAACGATGATCTCCATTAACAGCACTATTCGCTAAAGCCCTGCAGTGAAAAGCACAAATATCAGATGTCATCATCAAATATTTGTAAAAGTCATTTAGAAAGCCACCACAAATCCTTTTACACCAGTTCAGCAGCTGCTAGTGCTATGATGTGCTCTTACTTTTAAGTCAAAGACAAATGCTAGGAATACAAACTCTGCTACATCTTACAAGCAGAACAGAATCACTTGGATGGAATTTCAAGTCAAAGCTGCTGAACAACAGATTCTTTTCTTGCCATCCGCCATACCACCAAAACTGGTGAACAAGTAAAGAACAACCCACACTTTTGAAGCAAATTTACAAAAAAAAAAAAAAGAAATAACCAAATGAAAGGATAAGAATGATCCACATTAAGACACTCTAGGTGCAAAGTGTGCTCACATGTTAACTTGGCTGCCACAGACATGTATGAGTGTCCTAGTGTAATGAAGTTTGGCTACAACAACCACATCTTTACCCCAAGGCTCATGCCACAAGGCAGGGTAAGGGGGGGTCGGATGCACGCAAGTGTTTACCCCTATTGAAACATAGAGAGGCTGCGCACATATGACCCAAAATGAAAATTGCTTTGAGAATCGCACTGACTGACTGCTACTTCACAAAATAAGAAGCACATACAGTTTTATGAGCCAATTTATGAGCCAATTCGCTTTATATCATTATATCCCAAAGCCAAAGAATAATTAGTGTTTGGCTCCATTGTAATGAAGCTTGGCTACATCATGGAAAAGTCCAGATACAATGCGAAGACATGGAACAATGATTAGGCAGATATTGTCGACTAAAGGGTACCAATACTAGGGGATGGTCTTTAAGTATCACCGCAAGTAGTTGAAAAATACAAAGAACACGATTTACTAAAAATTATACTCTCCTCTTTTTTTTTTCTCTTTTTTTTGATGTTTGGTTTGAATATGTGAGAGGAACTCAAACCAAACGTTAACAAATGAAAAGGCCGGAAGAAGTAACTTCTGATTTCAAGAATTTAAGAGAATCCTACGCAAAAAGGGTGAGAGTTGGAGTGGAAAAGAGATGCAAAGACTGACGCCAACAGACTTAGAACTCAAAGTCTTAAACTGTTTGTCACGAAATCTCCACAACATATTTTCTACATTAAAGTCGAAAGCCCTAGAGAGGTTAGGCTGAAATGTAAACTGGTTTACTTTAACTATCTAAACCTTCACCAAGGTAGCAAAAGAAACCAATTAGCAAAAGAAAATATAGTTTGACCGCCAGGAGAAGAATTCGTACTTTCATGCCAACAACTATGAAAAATATTGACAACAAAAAGAGAGACAAATTCCGGAGCTTTAATTCTGCCCCCCTACTTTGCGTTCGAGACATAGTCGTGTAAAAGCTCACTAGGTGATTGTCTGATGCATTACCTATTTCTCCTGGAATAACCCTTTTTTATATACTTCCAAGTCTACTGATTTCCTTATTCGAGTACTTTCAGCCGTTTTAGGTTGGAGATAGGTAGACTTAAAAATATGTATACTCTGATAAATGGGAAAAGAGGCCAGATACTTCTGCGCCTGTCCACGACACAACAGTGTCACTGTACATATAAATGATGAAGCGTATATTGCTCACATCCAAAAGCCTTATAGGATACCTACAAAGTACAAACCTTATATTGCTCACATCCAAAAGCCTTTCGAAAGACTAAAGACACTCCTATGGCTTGGTATAAAAGAGCAACAGACAAGAGAGGAAGTACCAATAGACAAGGAAGAACCTAAGTAGCTGACAAGTCAAAGCATAAAGGGGCGCTTCTTAATGAGGCACAATAAGTTTATAAAGAAATGGGAAGAGAACATGCTAATCGACGGAATATCGGAAATCCAAATCATGGGCGCAACAGAATAATCCACTCTTTCTTCATCTCCTCCCCATCTAATTAGAAAGCTAAAAACTGTATACAAAAATAGAGAATTAGTACTATATAAGCAGATACATGTGGTTGAAAAAAGGATAGGATCAGAACCGTCAATTTCTCGGACTATCTTCCAAAATTTCAATAAATATTAAAAAAAAAAAAAAAAAAAAGGCTGCTGAGGTAATAACATCATGTCCAGCAGGAAGCAGTATTAAAGAAATGACATTAAAGCTTAAAAGAGGTTCGGAAAAACCATTCGTAGTTGTTGTCCTGATCCTAAGGAGAACCCTACATTTCCAGAAATAACTAGAGTACTCTATAAAAATCTGTTTCACACAGCACTTCTTCAACCTTAGTTTTCAAACAACAAGAATCCTCTAGCTGTACGGGGTAGTTATAGATGCAAGACAGATGCGGCACGGAAAAGGATTGGGCAATCAAGATACACTTCCATTTTCCCAAATAAATGACAAGGTCTTCCAGGTTGGGGCAATGCAACAGCACAAGCTGCAATCTGAGCATTGAATTGGTTGTTTTTGGAGCGGAGCACGATGAATGATTCCTAAAAATCACCACATTTTGAACTTCGGATAAATCTTCTATTGCGAAGTAGCCATACTACAGAATCAACAAAAATATTACCTGAGTGCCTCAAAGGTTTCCGCTTATCGCAAGGTAAGGGGTGGTCAGATGTACGCAACCTTACCCCTATGTTGAAAACCTAGAGAAGTGGTTTCCTGAAGACCTACTGAAAATTGCATAGATGATTGCACATTGCTATTTCACAAAAAAGGAAGAGCGGACAGTTTTCATTTTAGGTCATTCAGCTCCATAAGCCATATACGAGAGCCATTGAGGTACTCCGGTAATGATGTTATTGTAATGATCTTTGCTACTATAAAACCAGCACTAAGTTATGAGTTATCCATCACCCCTGTTCTAATTTGACAGTCTACTCCAGAGCCTCATATGACTTACAGGTTGACTCTTCTTCCCAAACACTTATCATCGAGAGGTTTAAAAACAATACACCGGAGGCTTTAATTCAAACACTAAAACGTACACATTCACACACACACACACACACACACACACACACACACACACACACACACACACAAAAAACAAAAAAAAAAAACAAAAAAAAAATAAAGAAAAAAGGTTAACCCACAACTTTTGTGGGAACATTTTCAAAAAGAAAGCGAAAAACAGAGCTTTGGTAGGGTTAATTCCATTTCCAATGCCAATGGAGCCAAAGACTCAATATTACACCGCTCCAGATGAACACGAAAAATGGATAGCACTTTTTGTACTAATATGTAAAGAAGCAGTCACAGAATCACAATATGCAGTTTCGGGCGACTTTCATTGCGTCATCTGAAAATTGGCTCTAAACATCTTCCGCTACCTTATTCTGCAATATTGTTAATCACTGAGGTAGTGTTGTTATTATTGACTGGAACATCGCTACAGCAACAATTGGGCGAAACATTATCCATTTTGCCTAGAAACCAACAGACTAATTGATCAAAAGTTTTCAAAACTAAAGCCCTCGTTTAACATCGTCGCTGCCTCAAGCGAAGCAAACCATAGACCAAAACAGACATTCCGTCTCTACATAAAAACCACCCCACCACTGATAAATATTTTCTACTTCTGAACCATCTTTCACACTATCACCCACTGGTTCTAAATCTTCAGTCTACTCTAGGGTCCCAAACAACTATAATATACGCTTCTTCCCCAATCAGGTCATTACCCAAAGCCTTCAGCCCTCCAAAACACCACTTCTAGATTCTAGTACCCCTAAGAGCAGTCATTCAGAAAAAGGTGTGGATGGAATTTGGCTTTCGAGGGAAAATTAAAGGACCAAGAGTTGTGCGGAAACACTCTTTAGCAGATGTTTACCCAGACACCACCAAAATGCTTGAAATGACAAGGATGTATTGAGTACTTTCTTCATCATCCAAGAAGGGTCAACATCAGATTCCACAAACATTATGTCATAAAGCCAGACTCTTCGGAAGAAATTTGTGCCAAAAGTCCAAAATCTAAACTCCTAATCCAGCATGGCCCCTAGCATACCGCAACATAGACCAAAATATATGTCCTTTCCTGCACTGATGAAGCTAACTGCTCAAAATAATTCATCTAAATACTAAGCAACAAGATGATGTTCATTCACAATCTTGAGCACATAATGACAAACAAGGAAAGGGCAACTAATTGCAGTGTCTAGCGACAAACTGAGAAAGAGGCATAATATTTTTGCATACAGGTCATCAAGATTTGAAACTTTGACTGAACTACTAAACTCCAATAAGAATTATTGTTTGTTTGTCAAGAAACAAAAGTCTATTGAACAATAACTAACATATTGTATGCATGGTATGGCAAAAGCTCAAACAGTTTTGTTAACTTTGTTAAGTTAATAACAATTCTGGGGGAACCTGAGGACCTGTCGAGTGTTCTAGCATGTAAATCATAATGATCACTATTGATAAAAAGTTCCACAAATGGCATGGTACTACATTGCAGTATTAGCATCTAATAGGGAAGATGTTAACACATCAACACACAGTACAAACACTTTGGAAGATAAAAAACAGAAAGGACGCTGGCTAGCTGGTTTTTTAATAAAAAATGAATCACTTTTTTCAACCCAACCTTCTATGGAACGCAAATGACAGCCATATCCACGATAACCAGAATCTCTGTAAAGGCATCTTAAAAGGAAAGCCAATATTTGAAATTTGATGACCTTCAACAATTGTTTTTTGACAAGGAACTGCAATGCAAAAGTACCCATATATGTTTATCGTGAAATCCATATTCCAATAGACACTGTATATTGGAAGGGTGAACCCTATAACCAACAACAAAAGAGACCTATAGTGTTCTAAGGTAGCCGAAGAAAGGGTGAAGGGTTTCACTTCCTGCTCGGCTCTCTTCAGGCCCGAGAAACAAACTCTACACCCTTCTTGGACATTTATGTGTATCTTGATGACAAACTTTGTTGTCGTCGTTATTACTTATCTCAGCCGTCCTCCATCCTAACTGTGGTGTAAACATGGC
Organism: Spergularia azorica; assembly: GCA_038382645.1. Lineage (NCBI taxonomy): Eukaryota > Viridiplantae > Streptophyta > Magnoliopsida > Caryophyllales > Caryophyllaceae > Spergularia > Spergularia azorica. The sequence continues at coordinate 3,699,547 of JBBYHQ010000016.1, forward strand.
AATCTGAATTAGTGGGTGTTTGTATGAAGGGATGCATAGAAACAAAGGAAAGAGGGGTGTTAGTGATTATGGGGAGTTATGTGAAATGTCAACAGATGGTGGTGGTTGTAGTGGTGTGCAAGAGAGTGCCCTGGAATATGGTAAGTGGTGGTAGTCGTACCAGATCTTTGACTATAGAGGAGGGTAGAGTGATGAGGATCCATAGAGACAAGAAATAGAGAAATGAGGTGCTAACAATGTTTCATATTTTGCAATACGGACAATTTTTTGTTTCTACTCTAGTGTGATTGTTCCGTAGCTGGACAAGTGTGATCAGCTACGAGAAGCTCTATTTCCCCCCAAATTGTAGATGAATGGTATCCCTCCATAAAATTATATATGACTCTCACATTTTGAGGCATCCCCTTTATCCATCAATACCTCATAAGATATATTAGTAAAAATTATGAAACTATGTTGCGTGAAAGGATTTTTCGATATGAAACCAACGTTATATGTTTCATAATTTTTCGATATGTGTTTCTCTCTAAAATCGCAAGTCAAAGCATCACCTTGTAATCCGAAAACGTCATATATTTATTTATGGAGGAAGTAGTATATTTGGAATATAGAAGTTTAACTCAAAAATATTAGCTACAAAGGCCACAACTAAACAAAGCGTAGACTTTTACGGCTACCACAAGAAGTTTGAATATGGCACCGCATAGAGCCAGCAAAAGATGCAACTAAAAGGCCTTGATAATCACATTCATGGAAATAGCATAAATATTAAGGCAACACAGAGAGGAGGAGATGCATTTTCACCAAACTAATAGATAAAAGGGGTTCAATCAAAATGGCCTTCAATATGACATTTGGTCAAGGTATCTCAGCTGTAAAGGCCAGAAGCTAGGAAGACTATCACAATCAGATAAAACCTGTTTTCTTTTTCTAAGCAAGTTAGGTAATCATTATATTCAAAAGGGCACCAAAGGGGTGACTCCCATACACAAAAAGATGCCAAACAGGGTGACGCCCATATACAAAAGAGAGCGAATTAAGCCCTTTTGAGAACCTTTATCCACCAAAAGTAGGAATGTCAAGTGTTGGTAGGGAATGCGATACTTGAGTACTCCCTCCGTTCGCCTATCAACTTCCTACTTTGTATTTAGCGGTGTTCATCTTTAAACTTCCTACTTAGAATCTTTCCTTAATTGTACAAGTAAAGACCAAAACACCCCAACTTTATTACTTTCTTTATTAAAATTGCAAGTGGAGCATACCCCTATGTTGTAGTTTTACACTAAGTGGACTCTAAAATTCATTTTTTATACTATTTTTCTTAAAGACAGTGTTCCGGCTCTACGCGTTTTATAGGCGAACGGCAGGGAGTACTTAACTCCCAACTATATAACAACCTCAAAAAGTGATATTTGAAGCGTAGGTGTGTCCACGCAATGTCATCAAAAATGCGATGATTTCTTTCTTTCCAAGTAATTCTGTTACCTCTTGACCACAAAAGATCTCATAATAGAATGCTAAAAGCCACGTGTTCATGTCACTAAAATAGCATAAGGCAGAGAGGAGACATCAATCAGCCAGACTTTGTGGCACTCTCACTCAAGTTCATTTCCATCAAAGTAGCATCCTGCCTCGCGCTCTTAGGGGAGCTGCATAATGTCATCAAATCACCACTAGGCGTCGAATTTTGATGCACATCACACTCTTGAAAGCGCCAAATGTACAAGCCTTCTGGCTTCTACATAAATTCAAAACTAACCACCACCCCCCCCCCCCCCGCCCCCAGAGCACGCAAACAAACGAGAATAACTAGATAACCAGAAAGGTTTACAAACTTCCATAGAAAGAGAGCTTAGATGGCAATGTACAAGAATGCCTTCTACTTGGACCAGGACAAAAGACATCGCAAAAAAACCAAAAATTCAAACAATGTAATATGTTGCACAAATAGAAGAGGATACAGTTCTTTCCCTCTACCCAACCTCGATCGTGACGACCACTATGGACAAAATTCTTGGATTTCAACTACCGACCAAAGTTAAGCTAACCATTTCCCGTTTTAAGTCTAAGAGATACGAACAAAAGACTTAGCCACAATGTTAATTTGCAGGTAAATTCTGCCAAAAGCAATGATTTTAGTGATGAAGAGACATTTCTACATCAAAAGCTTCACGGTCTTAACAGTCAACCCCTTCAACCGAAACTAACAGCATTCAGCAAATGAGATTATTCTAAAAGTTAACAGAGTAATTGCAATTCACTACTTAATAACATTCCCCAAAGGCTGTAAACAAAAAAATATCCAGCATAGTTCTCGGAATCATCAATCAACAAGCTCAACTTCGCCCATAATTCAATAACACACGGCTATAACGAGCCACAAAGGGAGGCAGTCAATCAAACTTCAACCAACAAATACAAGTTTGAACCTAAAATTCAACTCGGATGCCAGCAAAAGAATTCTATCCTTCCTACATTCTTTGATCATCGACCACAACAACAACAACAATAACCCACGACGACAAGAAACAATAAACAATGCCGGAAACGCTCCGGCCCAAACCGAGGTAACGGGGATTAAGGATCAAACAAAAATAACAATTCAAGTAAAGAAACAATAAAACAAGCATAAAGGAGGAAGAAAGCAGCTCACTTTTTATGTTTGCGACCTTTCTTAGGACCCCAACCGACAAGCTTAGCAATGGGACACCCACATTTGGCCCGAAAGAGCAGCACGGCGCGGCCATTCGGAGGCGCCATCTTCCTCAGCTCCGCCCTAAGACACTCATAATCAGGGTTTGTCTCACTCCCTCCTTTCCATGGCAACTTCTCAATATCAACCTGACCACAACCACCACCACCACCAGAACCACCATTAGCAATGCTGTTAATAACCGGAGGAGGAACGGCAGCAGCGGCGGCGGATTTGAGGGAATCTTCAGTCTGAAGCTGCAAATCGAACTCGAGCGCCTTCTTGAGACCCTTGCAGAAGGGGTTAGAGCAGCGTCTAGGCCGGAAAAACCCGCCGGAGCCGCGGCAGAGGGAGACGGCGGCGAGGAGGGAGAGGGAGAAGAGGACGCCGAGGACGTAAAGCAAGGGAGGGATAGGAGGGAGGTGGGAAGGGAGGAGGAGAGAGAGAGAGGTGAAGAGGTAAGAGAAGTAAGAGGTTAAGAGGAAGGTGCCGGAAATGAGGACGAGTATAAGGATGAGGAGATCTAGGGTTGCGGTGGCGGAAGGGGAGTGGTGGCGGCAGAAGAGCGGCGATGAAGAGGAGGAGTGGTGGTTGTTGTGGTGGTGGAGAGAGGAGGAAGACGGTTTACGGGGTTTGGTGGTGGTGGTGGAGGAAGAGGAAGGCATGGTGGTGGTAGTGGTGGTGGTGGTTAGTGGTGGGAGGAGAGAGAATGAAACTGGGTGTTGGCGCATGTTAGTAAATGGGGTGGATTGGGTGAGACAAAATTTTACAAAGTTCAGTTTTCATTTTTTTTTTTTATTTTTTTTTATTTTTTGGATTTTTGAAAATGAAGAGTGAAAGTGAAGTCAAGGGGGAAGGAAGGAGTGTTTGTGGATGTTGCTTGTGGAGTGAAGGAAGGAAGGCTTGCCTAAAAAGTGAAAAGGATTAAGCGATGGTGCGAATTAGATTTTTTTTTCTGGTAAGTCGTAGCCATTCTTATTATCTCCAATTACGTCTTAAATTATGATTACCAAGTGCGGATTTGACTTTTTGTGTTTTCGGTGGGTTATTGATGTGATTCACTTATCATGTATTCTTTACGATTCTTATTATGGCTAATTACTTCTTAAAATGTGATCCGACTTTAAATTCGTGTTTTTGATTGGTAATGTTGTGATCCACTTACCATGTCTCTATTAGAATTAAAGTTGGGGATGATAAGTAGTGCGGTCTAAGGTAAGAGTGTAAGAAGAGGAATTTGGGCACCGGATTTTATAAATGTACAAAATCTATTTGAAATGTGATGGTAGTAACGTAAACCTTTGCCATTCTATTATATTAGGGACTGTATACCTCAAGGATGTTGTTTTTTAACTCTGCACATGTTTTTAACTTTTGAACCGAGACATTGTCGTAACGTTGTTGTTCGCCTAGTGTGATCGAGACTTTCTTCAAGTTCTTTCAAGTTTTTAACCGGCGCATGTTAGTAAATGGGGTGGATATGATGAGACGGAATTTTAGAAACTTTAGTTTTCTTTTTCTTTTTCTTTTCCTTTTTGAAGATGGGAAGTGAAAGTGAAGTCAAGGAAGGAGTGTTTGTGGATGTTGCTTGTGAAGTGAAGGAAGGCTGCCTGAAAAGTGTAAAAGAAGGATATTGTCGGAAGATCAAGCGATAGTGCGGATTAGATCTTCCTTGGAATAACTTGTAAGTTATAACCATTCTTATTATGGTTAATTATGTCTTAAAATGCGGTTACAAAGTGCAGCTTTAAATTTTGGAGTTATGTTATTCTTAGCCTTGTATAAGCCTTAATTGCTATATAATCTCCAACAAACTAATTAATTAGTGGTTCAAATTAACAAATATTCTGCTATTTACCTTCACCTTCCCCTCCCACCTCACAACCCGAACCCAGCCCCCCGTTGCACCTCCACCCCCCGCCTACACCAACATCGCCATCTAAAACCCTTATCCATGCCGGCTAATCGCTTCGCTGGTGATAAAAAATTGACACCCTAGGTATGGGTGTGGTGAACCCTAAAAATCATTGATGTAAAAAGGAATTGGTGTTGTTAAGGTGACCGAAAAAAGGGTTTAAGGTTCAGATTTCCGGCTCCATGCTAATCAGAACCCCAAACCCTTTTTTCAGTTGCGTGGGTCGGCTATAAATAAAGGGAAGGCTAAGCTGGCATATTTGTCGTGCGGCGATAATGAGTGCTCCAAGCGTGATTATCGGTGGTCTACTGGCTGTTTTCGTTGTTTTTGGTTGTCTAGCTATGGTTGTTGTTGCCGAAATCAATGGTGGTTGAGAGAGGGGGGGTAGTGAAAGAGGATAGAATATATCGACATAGGTTGAAGTCAGTACTAACTTTCTCTTTTTCTAATTAGTTTTTTATGTTTATTATTTATTGTTTATGAGAATTTGTTTCAGGCCATGTTTGGATTGAGAGTAATGGGCCGGAATAATTAGAGGAGTAAAAATTTCCGGCCCATTTATAAGTTTGGATTGAGAGGAAAATGTTTGGGCCCGAACTCATTACCCCCAATAGGGGTAATATATTACCGGCCCACTTCCACAAGGAATGATTACCCGGGTAATCATTCTTGACCGAAATCAAATTCTCTCTCCTCTTTTTGGCGTTCCTCCTGCGTTCTTCTTGTTCTTCTTCACCTTTCTCTGTTCTTCTTCTGCCCCTTTCTCTTTTCTTCTCCTAGTAATCCTTCTCTCTCCTCTATCCTTCTTGTTCTTCAATTTTTATTTTTGTGTCAATTTCAGAATTTGCTCATACAAATCATGCCATCGGTTGTAAATTTTGATCAAATTTTTTCTGTATAATTTGGTGAATTTTTCTCTCTATTATTTGGTCAAAAAATTTCTCTATAATTTGGTCAAATTTCTGTAAAATTTGATTAAAGTGTTGATTATAAGATGATATTTGATTAAAAACTTGGGTTTTGTTCATCAAAATTTTTTTGGTTTTGTAAGGTGTGTATTACCCCCTAACCAAACCTAAGTAAAGATTATTCCACTAATTATTCCCCTACAATACCAAACTTGAAAATCAGGGAATTATTACCCCCCCTAATCGATTCCGCAGTACTCATTCACCCATGAATTTATCCCCCCTTAATCATCTCTCGGATACCAGGCAAGCCCTTAGTATAGCAAAATGTTAAAAATCGATTGGTTAATATTGTGATCCACTTACCATGTTTTCATTTACGATTCTTATTATGACTAATTACTTCTTGAAGTGTGATCCGCCTAACCGATTTTAAGCTCATGTTTTCGGTTGGTTAATGTTGTGGTACACTTACTATGTCTTCATCTCCTTACCTTTAAAAAGCCCCTTACGGGAGCACTGTTCACCAAATGATCAGTAACTCCAAAAACGACAGCCCTCCCTTCATGCAACACACCTTTTTTTACCAAAACGCACCCTTCCACCGAATGAAACGCAAACGAGTTACTGTTCACTATGAACAGCAGAATGAAGAACGGAAGGTCGAGATTCGACCGCGCTCAGCGCGCTAATCGTGGCCGTCCCCTTCAACCCTTATCACCTTCTCTTCTTTCTCTCTCCTGGGTGCCTCATTTCATTCTTCATCTGGCTTTTCTCTCTCCTCCGGCTCTTCGTCCCGCGTCTCACTAATTTTTGGGTAAGTGAATGTTGAAGTTGTTGGTTGTTTTTGATTAATTGTTGGTTTGATTTTGTTTTATAATAACTGTTGGTTTTAATTGATTTTGTTTGATTGATTTTGTTGGGTTGATCGATTTTGATTTTGATCATTGTTGGTTTGATTTTGATCGCTTACTTTATTTTACTGCATTTAGCGTGTTTAGGTGATCGATTATCCATAGTATAATGTTCTGGGTTTGATTGTAATTGTTGATTTTTAATTATCTTCCCATTTGTGATTTTGATTTTCAATGTTGATTCATTTCTAGGTTTTGCTGTCCCCACGTTCTTGCCAAGCCGATGACCTCCACACAAAAAAAAATTTGTCAGACAAAATGTGGTATGTAATCTCCTTTCCAATTTTTTGACCGACAAAAAATATCAACAAACTTTCATTCAAATCCGGCCATCAGTTTTGATTCTTGTAAGATTAACCCCCTTTTCAA
>JBBYHQ010000016.1:3706444-3721502 GCA_038382645.1 Spergularia azorica
CCGTGAATTCACGGGCACAAAAAATGCCATAAACTTACTCCTAAGTTGAACATGAATCTGAATTACGCCAAAAAAAATTAGATTCAACAATCCCGTGATTTACACGAGGCCAAAAACTAGTAATAATACCTTTAATAGGCTAGCATTACAGGATGATGTGGCGAGATATCTAAGAATTGTTAGGAGAAAAAAGCCAGGTCACTGCTTATTTGTCAGCCCAAAACAGCTCCCGAATTTTTTCCTCCCACGTCATTTTAATTGCTGGCATGGCCTTCGGTATCATAAATCCTCTCCCATAATCACTTCTCAATTCCTCTTCCTCTGCAACCTCTCACCTTCCCCACCCCATTAACTCTTCAACCTCTCACCTTCCCCACCCCATTAACTCTTCAACCTTCCGTCTTCCCCTCTCATGGCCTTTTAAAGCAATACTTCCCGGAAATTCAACTGTTCTCGATCGTTGCGGGAGTAAATTATTAAACTGGGTTTCTTAATTAAACAGATGAGTTTGAACCTAATGGGCGACGAACATTATTTACCAGTGAAATCATCGCTGCCTTTCGTGCGCTATGACTGTGAGTTTGATTTTCCTCAATCTTTTGGTTTATTAATTATTACGCTGATTCTAATTTTGAGTTGTACTGTTGATTTCATGTTTCGAAAATTCGATTTATTGAATATGAGTTGGGGTTATGCAATTGATTATGTGCATAGATGTTATGAATTTTGTGATTAATGAGTTGTGTTTTGCAATTAACAGTTGAGTACATTCTATTTTTCGATTTAATGCTTAAAATTTCTGACAAACTAATTTGGGTTTTGGTGTTTGGCATTGATATGAACGATCAGTAATAGGAGTGGCAACCATTCGAGATCAGTTTCTTCATTAATCATTCTTGCCTTTTCCCATCTCAAACGCCCCATATTCCATTTCGGGACGTCCCACCTCAAACACCCCATCTATTTTGGTACATATTTCTCTCTTCTACTTTTATTAAATTATTACATCCTCTCTCACATTCTCTCTCCACTTTTATTAATCCTCATATTCCCCCTCCTCCTTTTTCCTAATAATACCCCATTCAACTTACTTATCAATTTTTTTTATTCTACTACAAAAACCCCTTGGGACATTTGAGCTGGGAACGTCATCATGATTCCTGTAGGATGGTGGATAGCGAGTGACTTAACACCCCCTAAGCCTTTCGTTGGAGGTTCCTTGCTAGCCCTGGATAACACCTTCACTTGGGCACAGTATGTACTGACTTTATCTCAGTATTTCTTAGTTTACTCCGCCTACTTCCAAATTCAGATACTGGTGTACTAACAACATTGTGTTGAACCTGCAGAAAATATGACATTAAGGTTATAATAGACCTGCACGAAGCTCCTGGGTCGCAGAATGGGAGTGATCACAGTGGTACTAAAGACGATTCTCTTGAATGGGGAAAAACTGATGGAACTATACAACAAAGTGCTCAAGCTATTGAATTCTTAACTGCCATGAATTTTTCCGATCCCTTACAAGCAAGTTATCGACTGCAATTATCTTTCAGCCTGTTACACCATCTGATCTCTTTTGAATGCAGATACGCGCAAAACCCTCAACTGTATGCAGTCGAGTTGATCAACGAGTCACAGTCTTATGGAGTACCATTGGACACCCCGACAAAGTACTATAAAGCGCGTTTGTCGTGTTATCTAATCGTTTAGGGGGCGATATGGATCCAAGGGAACTCTCCCCCTTAGCCAGCAACTTACAGCCGACTGTCATCGACGTCCATTATCACATATGAGCTATGCAGTTTTGATATCTTCTCAATGAGCGTGCAGAGGAATGTGTGATAAGTAGTGTCGTCGATCAACTGATATCCTTAAGTTGGTAGTACCTTAGAAAACTCATATTTGTATGTTACTTGACCTTATGTAGAAATTACGAGAGTTTTTTCTTTTCTTTTCTTTTCCTATACAGAACCACCTGATTTATATTATGAATATATACACCAAATATATGGGAGTGACATTTTGGTTATCCAAATAGTTCTCTCTTTTGTAAAAACTATGAATTCGTGACCTTAAGCATTAGCGTTGTTGGATCAATTATTAGGTGAGGAACCAACATTCTAATTACTTTTGGGTATTGTTCTTTTGCTAGACGTAAATATTGACATTTACATATAAAAAAATTATTAAGAGAAAAGAGCAAAAATGACCGCAAGTTGTGCATTCATAAAGACATTTTGAGATTTGCCCGGCCAAAGAAATTACAAACACAGTCCCGTGATTACACGGGTGCAAAAACTAGTTTAGTGATTAATAGTAGAAGAAATATACAGTAGGAATTGAAGTAGAGGAATGTCAGTGAGCCGGAAGAAGAAGATCAGCTCGTAGAGTTATATCTTGTATGGGTGCAAGGCTGGAACCTTTTATATTCACAATATACTAGTTTCCATGCCCTTGCCACGCTCGGGCTTGTCTATTTATAATGTTTATACTCGTGTTGTAAAAATGTGTTGCATGTTTTATCGTTGTTCTAATTTTACTATGAAGGGTAGTAGGGTACGATAATCAACTTTTGTCCCCCGTCATATTTTATTATTATCTATTTTTACTCACTCATCATATTATCATATTTCCACTTTTATGTCACCCATTTTACAGTTTCAATCCCACTATCTCGTCACATGTTACATTATTTCATTCTACTATTCCGTCACCCGTTATATCACATTATATTACCATAAATTAGCCAACCATCATAATATTATCTCTTATATCTCATGTTATAAACTAAATTACCATATTTATTATTTCCATAAATTAACTAATATGATAATTTATTATCATATCCTAACTGAAAATTGTATTTAATATTATTTTTATACTCTATCCAATTAATGTATGTCAAGTGTTAACCTAGAAAATACTTGGTTTTAGGTTTTAATATATAGTATTAGATGGCCTCCTCACACAACCACTTCAACAAATGAAGCCTTATAAATCGGCCCACTCACTCACATACCCAACAGAAGACACCAACAACACAACACCTCTCTCCTATATTTTAGGTCCAAGATATGACCAAAACAAAATTTGTTAACTTACCGTTACTGCTCATAAACAATGGAACGTAAAAAAGTTAATATTGTAAAATAATTTTAAATCATAAAAATAAATTCCAACAGTTTCTTCGAGGGCGGGTGGGCTTCCTACATACGCGACCGTGGTGTGATTGCGGGGAACGTTATTCGCTTTTGGCGTTTGGAGTTAAGCTTGGTGGCGAAGAAGCCGCCGCAGTTGCCGAGCGGCCTCAGGGTGGTTCACGGTGGTGTTAGCAGGAGTGTGGGGTAGTGCTTGAACTTTTAATTAGGGTTCTGTGCTTGAACTTTTAATTAGGGTTCTGTGCTTGAACTTTTAATTAGGGTTAATTGTGAATTTTAGATTAATTTGATTTTGTTTGTTTCAGGGGTAAAGATGGAGTTACCGGGATTGGAATCCGAAAACCGATCAAGATCATTTTCAAAGGCAAATATGTGGGAGGGGGTAAGTTGGTCCTCTTCAATTGTGAAATTTAACGTAACTGTTACATTTCGTTTTCAATTTTTCAGTTAATTGTAGTACTCCGTAAGTTAGTTTAAGGTCCTTGTGTAGTCGTTACAATAATGTTAACCTTCGATTTTCGGAAATTGGATTTCGCACATTCAAGATACAGAGTTGGCTTGTTGTGATGATTCTATTGTGTGTTTAGGTTCATCTGTTGCTGCTAAGTGCTCTTGGGAGGGCTGTTCAGATTGCTCTGTATCAGATGTGGTTTGTGCTTCAGAGATTGCAAGGCAGTCGTCTTATCACTCATCAGCAAGTTTTTATGTTTTGAGAAAGTATGACGCAATCTATGGTATTGCTGAGATCAGGGAGAGTCGACCTAAATCTATGCATGGTAAACACCATTGTTTCAATCAACAAAGATCTGATGATTCTGCTGCCCAGAAGAGTGAATGTATACAGATCAGGTCCAAGTATACGAGTGCTGAGGAGATAAATAGTCTACTAAAAGTGCAGAGTATATCAGAGCCTTAATCCTAACTTTGCTCCATTGCACTTGCCTGACCTAATTTCTCGGGCCCGTAAATAGTAGTTCTGATCAGCATGGCGACCAGTCTTTGGATACTTTTAAGAGGGCTTGCTTTGTCGTCTACCCTTAGGCCTCGCCCACTTCTTGAAATTGAGCCTCCATCCCTGGTATGCAGTGATAGTAGCACAGAACTTAGGCGACTGGAAACAGAAACAATGGTTGCCGTTAGAATTGCTGTTGTGGATGCTTTTATTCTTTTTCTTGGTGGAGATGATATTCACCGTGTTCTTCTACATAATCCACACCAAGATGGGAAGTCTCAGTTGAGGGGGAAAAGGCAGGTTCTGCATAGAACTTTGGCAGTGAACCTTCAATTTGTATATCTGTCTTCATGTGCCTAGGGTTTTTTTACAGGGGCTGTAGACTTTTCTCTAAATACGTTGAGCTGGCTATGGTTATCCCTGGGCCTGCAAGTGAGCTTCCTCGAATCGTCTGCATGGCTGTTTTCTGCGATTTAAGGTTTCTCATTGGTTGTCCACCATGTAAGCCTGCGCCTGCAGATCGCGTTACTGGCATGAGTATTCGTCGTCTAAGTGCTTGTCTTGCTGTTGCTGTTTGTTCTACAGAGCAGCCACCTCTGCGCCCCCTTGGCAGCTCTGCTGGAGACCATGTGTGAGATGTGGTACCGGCGGGTTCCCGAAAAGAGGTGCGCAAATGACACGGAATCGCCAGCGGGATTTTTTTATAAGTACCCACAAACCTAGGATGGGTTCGATGCAAGGTTATGAGTCAGGAAGGTGTAAGGCACCCAACCCGGCCATCGTGGTCGACGATCTCTACTAATAGATCCGAATTAAATATAAAAATTTGTAATTAACGACGAAAGCACGTACACATAGCATGCAAAGCGATAATAAATCATGCGACGATATAGAGTATGTGCGATAAAACATGTAGCCATATTCGAACATGGTATACAAGCCAATTTAGATAAAAGGATTATGAGGGCCAGAGAGCAAGTAAGCATGCATGCATATTTATGAGAGAACTTAATTGACAAGCAGTAGTCACGTACGTAAACCAAATTATTCATGTATTATTAAAACTAGAGCTATACTTTTCACGTACACATGCATATGATTTCTTACGACTTTCATGGAGTGATTTATGAGCTATAGAAAAACTACCATGAATCAACGTATCAAATATCAAGATCACGAACTACCAAAAAATACTTTGAAAACGTTTTGAGTAGGAATTTGGCGCCCTCAGGTGGACGTTCTTGTGTTGTCGTATCGCACATCTCGGTGTCGTTTGCCAATAAGCCCAATTTATAGTCTTGACCCTCGTATGCCACGTGCGTAGCCTAGTTTATTTGTCTTGTCTTGATTTGATAGAATGTGTACGGGTGTATGTGTGTGTGAGTATGATGACATAGGTATGTTGCTCTTTTCCCAATCTTCGTGTGGAAAATGTAGGTCAGAGTTAGTAGTTAGGAGGCATGGATATGCGTGATCATTATTATTCGAGACTCTCATGAGCTTGTTCATGGTCTCGACTCTTTTTGCATACAATTTGAAGAAGTATTGTGTGTTCAGTGCATGCCAAAATAAGGGGTACGATAGGGCTCTATTTATACAAGGAGGGATTGGCATTCAAGTGGCATTAGAAAACTTTTGGGTGACATGTTCGCACCAATCAGAGGAGTTTGCGGGAGTTTTAGGACAAGTAGTCTATAGTGACGAAATGGCATTAGGAAAACTTATGCAAAGTTTCAGTAACATAGCCGACAATCAATGTGGAGAAAGCAAAATCCTATTTCGTAGCAAAGTCTAATGCAAATAGGTGAATGGCATCAACGGACCAAGTACGTAAGAAATGCATGAATAACCGGGGGTTGGCCCAAGCTAAACAAAGAATCTTCTAGGAGTCTAAGCCCAATCAACGCTAATCTCACATTGACCCAAACTAATTACTCAACCCACGGCTATCGGTAAAAAGGTTATTTTTGGCTAAAGATAGTAATTCGGCTCTAAACTGATACATCAAACCCAACGGCAAACGATACCTTTCAACGCGTGTTCACTGTCCATTTCATCATCGGGTGCTAAAATGAGTGCTCAACTAGGGTGTCTATACCATGCCTCTGTAATCTTCAAGTCCCTAGCTACTTGATAGAGGAACTGAACTCCTAAACATGTCTAGTCCTCAGGCCTCCGGGAGTTATAGCATTTCAGGTCCTAGCTTCTGCAAGGCTTCATTTGCTAATACAGTATTGAGATCTGTTCTATCATTTAGTAGAAAATGTCTTAGGAAATTAGCTATAATACATAAATTACTACTTTCTTGTTGTTTAGAATAAGCCTAAGGTTAAAGTACTACATTCCTTAATATTACCGGAGTCTTAAAAGTATTTTAGAGCTTTTTGATAGTATATATAGGATGCTATGTAATAGTTTAGACATATACAGAGATTTGAGTTAAAAAATTAATGAAAGAGTCGAGGGAAGTTTCCTTCATATTCTTTTGTATTTGCTTGCGGACGACAAACTCTTGCGGGAGTTCTAAAATCCTTTGCGGATGATCGAATTAAGGGTTGCGGCTCTTTGAATTCGACTAGGTTCAATTACTTGCGGGTGTTGAATCATATCTTTGCTATTTTGTTCTTTCATTTTCGTTCCTTATAAACCACAAAAAAACCCCATAAAGAGTGTAATTTTCGTTTTTAGAGCGTACAGAACTTAGTTCTGTTCTACAGTTTCCAGTTTTGTCAATTAGACAATACAGAACCGAGTCTTGTACTTTCAGCACGCTTCCGCACTCGTATCATTGGCTAGTGTCTTTATGCTGCTTGTGGTGCACTATGTGAGTAAATATGACACGATGATGCACTCAAACGTAAACAAAGCACTGTCAAGGTCAGAAAGTACCAGCTCGGAAACTGCAACTATCAGTGAGAAGATAGGAAGACGCCATTGGAGCAATCTTGTGCATGCAAGTCTTCCTCACACTGATGAGCACCTCAGTAGACTGTTATGCAGTTTGCTCACCAGGTCATTCCATTTCTAGCTTCAATCTCCCTTATGAAGGAAACAGTGGACAAATAGTTTCATTGAAGATTTGTCGTACTTCTCCGCAGTATACAATTCCTTCTGCATAAACAGTTAATTAGAATTAGCGGGAAAACCTGTTAGGAAGTTGTTAGGATACTTAGCATCTTATCTTGTATAAATGGCAGAATTGTCAATTTACACCATCTTCAAAGCTCTATCAATGCCTAGAAACTTTTATGTTAAAGAGATGAATTGAGTAAACATGACTTAGAATAATTGATAACTATGTACACTCCGATTTTCCTAATTGTCGCTACGCATGATGGTTTTGAATCCTAAATAATACAATAATTAAGTAGAAGGGACTTTATAACTTCTTTTTTTCTTTTGGACAAGAATAATGATGAAGAGAGAGAGAGTGTTTTTTCTGATTTAATTTTTTTTGTGAATGTGACCACTAATTTTGACCAACTTATCCCTATTTAGTATATAAAAAGACTAAAGAGCCATTTTATGGAGGGTAAAATTGTCCAAATTTAGAACTTAATTTTTTTTTTTTTTGGGGAGGGGTTGCACGTGCAACCTGTTGCAACTAAGTAGGTTCGCCCTTGTTGATAACTATGTACATACATTTCGATTTTCCTAATTGTCGCTACGCATGACGGTTCTGACTCCTAAATGATACAGTAATTAAGTACAAGGGACTTTATAACTTTTTTTTTTTGGAAGAAAAATTGACTACAATATTCATCAGTGATTCGTATCTTGCCGACCTCGTAATTTATTGGCATTAATAACTTCCTAGCTACAAATATCTTTTATTATAACTACGATAATAAGATTATATCTTGGCAAATTCTAGGGTACCCTTGCCATCATGAGCCTTCCTATAGAAGCACAAAGTGTAATCAGAATACAACACATTCTTGTACTTGGCCTTTTCACCACTTTTTTTCAGCACTTCCTCTAGAGGACCAATAACATCACTAGGCTTCGGATTGACAAACAGTGGAATAGAAATCCTATCCTTAGCTCCATTCGCAATGACGCGATGCTCAATGCTCTTGTACTTGCCATTGCTCATTATTTGTAGCGCGTCACCAACGTTAATCACCAACGCACCTTGGATTGGAGGCACGTGAACCCAGCTCTCGCCGTCTGGGGCTCGAACGTAGAGCCCTCCGATATGGTCTTGTAGGAGGATGGTGAATGTGGAAACATCAGAGTGTCGTCCTACTCCAACTGTGAGTTCTGGCTTAGGACATTTCGGGTAATAGTTTAGGTTAATCCTCTTAGAACCTGTAAGTAGTGACCATTTTTTCTCATCAATTTCGTCTATTCCGAGTCCCTTCATCAAGGCTTGCACCAGTGGCTTAGTCATGGCCTCGGACTTCCTCATGTACTCTAGAAGTTGATCCCTAGGCATACAATATCGTACAATCAGTCATTCAGCAAAAACAATGTTAATGTTTTCGTGTTTTAATCCCCAATCATGAGCATCAATACAACCACCATCAACCTTAATCGATTTTATACAATGGGCATGGTGACGTAGTGTTGTGTATAGGTCCGTCGTATGAATTTTATGTAGGATCAAGTAATATAATGTCAAAAGAAAAAAAATGAAAACAAACGTGTGTATTAGCACAAGTGTCAAACCCAACTACCTTACCATATGAGCTAACCAACATTCGAATAGACCCCATTTAATTTTTTTCTTTATTTTTTTTCCGAATTGCCAAACTATAACATCAAATTCCATAAAGGTGAGCAAGTACGTAATAAGTAGTAACGTCACCTGCAAGCAGGAGGCCAAATAGCAAGAGCCTCATCGTCCGAAACATAAAACAAGCTAAGGTAATCCTTCCATTCTAAGGCATTCTCTGCCTCAGGGATGAAGCTAGTACTTAGCCTTACATGATTACTTGGTGAATTCTCCTTGAAATACTTCATCTTTTCCTCTGGTGACAGTCCAAAGAACGCCAATGTCGCGTTCTTTACACCCTCGAGCACCTCTAAAGGTATCCCATGGTTAATAATCTGAAAGAATCCCCATTTCTCTGCAGCATCACATATCGATTTAGCCACCAACGGGTCATCCCATTTTGACATGTCAATTATAGGTATCGAGGACTCCTTAAGCCCGGTTTCTTCCATGATCTTCATGTTGCTAGGGCGTTCGGATTCAGGTTGTATGTATTGGTTTGGCAATTTGTTTAAATCCATTTCTGATAAACCTTTCACTCCATGACCTGCCTTGATCACAAATTGTGTTAGCTCCTCCATTTTTGGTTCTTCGATTTCCTTGAACCTTATTTCTTGAGCCATTTTCCAGCTGATCTTTTCTCAATACAAAGATTTTACTCGGGTTATTTTCGTATTAATCTTGTAAATGAAGAAGTAAAATCTCCGTAAGGCCTTTTCAAAGGAAGTGGTAAAAGGGTTAGTAAAAAGAAATTGAATGAAATAATGACACTACTTTGCGCAAATATAAGCAAAAAATGAATGTATGTTACATGTTATTCCTCCCATTGAATGAGAAAATGACTCTACCTTACGCAAATTTAATCAAATTAATGTGTGTTACATGTTATTACTCTCATTAAATGAGAAAATTAAATCATTCGCATCATGATTCGAGTAACTTGTCTGGTCTCTCTATTGCGGTAAGTTTGTTTTCTTAATCTTCATTTAAGAAAGACAATTACTCTATCCACAATCCCATGCGTTTTTTTATTTGTTAACGTTGAAAATACTCCATTATGCATAGAGGAATTTAGAAGAATTCTATGGTACACGACGTGCACCAAAATGCACCGTAATAAATAGTTTTTGAATATTTTTTTTATTTTCTGAAAATAAGTAAGGCCCTGTTTGATATGACTTATTAGCTGTAGTATTCAAATCAGTTCAGATCAGATCAGATCAGAGTCATTCAAATCAGATTAAATCAGATCAGAAATGTTCAAATCAATGTATTTGGTCCATAACTGATACTAATTCGTTAAAATTCAATCACAATTTCAACACAATCAGATTAGTTCAGAGTCATTCAAATCAGATCAGATCAAAATCATTCAAATCAGATCAGGTCAGTTCAGAAAGATGCAGTCCTATCAAACAGTATCAAACGGGGCCTTAGAATTTAGTATTATAGACAATTAATTTTTGTATATTTCTCTCTCCTCCCTCTCCCGCATCTTCTCCTCTCACCGGTGTAACCTCCCGCCGGCCGACCATAGTTACACGAACTCCTGCTAACTGCCACCCCCAATTGTCCACTTGTCGGCGCCGACCAATTTTCCGACCAGTTCTATGGTAGTCGCCGTCCTCCTATGCGTCGTCCGCTGTAGAACGGAGAACCATGGATGGGACGCAGGAGGGGACGGAAAGGAAGGACCGTCGAACGGGGATTATGATTGGTGGTCGCCGACGGCTATGGTGACGGAAAACCGACCTCTTCGACTTCCGCTGGAATCTGGAATATCTTGGTTGTTTTTTTTTTAATTTCTTGTACTCGTGATATTGATTCATATATATATTGGCTCACAATTACATCAGATGGAAGGTGTAGCCTACTGGTTAGTGTGTCTGGATTTTCCCCTCATTTTTTTTGTTTTTCCTTTAAAATGGCCGTTTTTTTTTTTTTTTTCTTCATGGGCTTCGTGGAATCGTGGGAATGAACAACTAATTACCCAATAAAATGTTTAAACTTTTTTTTTTTGTTTTTTCCTTGAGAGGAACAAGGAAAATTATAACATACCCCTGGGGGTATATTTGCTCTTCATACCCCTTCACTCATGATTTTTATTATTTTTAAAAAATTAAAAAAGAAAAAAAAATAAGTGGAAAAGAGTAGTGGGGTTGTTGTGTTTTATTGTGAGAGGGTTTACAAAAACTTGTCCCCGGGGTACCATATAACAATTGGAAGAACATAGGTTAACTATCATAATAAAAAAAAAAATCCAATTTTTTGTTTTTGCGCCAAAGTCTGAAATTACAATATATTCAAAATTAAATGAAAATTTTGAATGTTACTCAAAACTTTAGGTAGTTTTATTTACCTTATAGTGTGATCTTATTTTTCAAATGTAGATCTAGGCGAATTGAAATTTTAGGGCTCGTATTTTATATTTAGTTATCATTCTTTTTAATTGTAATGTTCTCATTTTAGAAACCAGAAAAAGTGATTATCAAATTTCAATTTTCATATTTTGTATGGAAATTATATTAATTTCGTAATTTATTTAACTAAAGTTATGATACAAAAAACCAACAGTACGAAACAACTTTGACACCGTAACAAGCCCTTGGCAAAAGGGGATATTCTAATATTGTGGACTATATTATTGTTCAAAACTCATATGTTGCGTTGATCATAATCAATTATCCGCTCTTATATACTTTACATTATGTTTCAAATATTTTATTGTTACAACCATATAACTAATGTAGGTAGAGGATGCATGCCAACTATTATAGGTTAGTCTTCTAACATGTGTTTCACATCTATACATTATATATGCCATATATGTCAAACAAGACTGATTAATTTTTTGCAAAAAACGAGAAACGTTAAATTCGGAGTGAGTCCGTATTATGTGATTCGAAAGATATACCACCAATAATGAAATCAAATGAAGTTCTTAGACACATTAAAACAATACATTTCTATCTCATAATCGACCTTCCATTTTAATAAATTCCAATATTCCATAAGATAGAGGACGCTTTTGAAGACCATAAAAAATGGTTTCTACAATTTTCATTACTCATCATTTCAAATGTAAACGTCTGTCATGCTCACTACTCAAAAGGTTACTTTACATGTTTATTAGTAACCCTATGATTTCAAGTCCTACTAAAATCGTTTCACTACAATAGAGTAATATTTCTAATATAATGAAATCTACTACGTAAAAATTAATAAGTAAGCTCCTAGAAATGATTTCGCTAATGCGATATTAAACAATAACCATATATAATATGAATACTACAAGATTGAAAATTATTAAGTTCAAAAAGGGAAAAAAAAGGAAGGAAACAAACACAAAATTCAAACTCGTGTCCGAACCCGCTATTTCTTAAATGAAGTATAGTATGTCAAATCAAATGACCTATCTAGTCCCACAATAGCTAACAATGTCAAAAAAACCTAACTAATTCTCCTCCGACTATTTACTTGAAGTGGCGGATCTTAGATGATTTGGGCCTAGGCCTTGGACACTCCACTGACAATGTTGGATTTGTAGTATTTGTTGCTACATTTTCATATCAAAAGTCAATTGCTCTGATGGTTTGATACATAAACTATCAATCTCTTTGTCAAGGGTTTGACTCTAGACCCCCTTGTTTTTGCAGCTCCATTCTCCGACCACAAGACCCGGCGATCCTATCCTTTCCGGCCTCCTTCTCCGCAGTCTACCCGCCTACTCCGGCGACCACCATCTTCCGGCCATGCAAACATTGAATATTCTTTTTAAAAATTAATTTTACAATATTTTCTTATTTTTGAAGTAATTATAAATAATTTATAAAATATAAATAATTAAAAATTAGTAAACGGTGTAGATCTTTTTCTAACATGATGTACGGTAGATCTTAGCTTTATTACGATACCTTTCGTTGCACGTCGTGTACCATAGAACTGGAATTTATATAGCAAGAAAACTGATTGAAAAAATAAAAAACATCTAAGATTTTTATTGCCTGACGACTCGTGACTAAGGAACCTTGGACTCCTTTCTTAAGTTTCAAAACTTATCATTTGCTTTGCGTCCGCCATAAGCCCGCAAAGTTGCAGTGCTCATGACAAATAATTCTCTTTAATACAATTGAAACATCATCCAGTGTTTGGAACTCGAATCGCAATGTGCATAAACAATCTAATGCTATACACAATGATTACTACCAGAAACAAGATGGATAGTCTTCACATCGAAGATATCCTGGAGTTCCAGACTTATTATGAAATAGATCAAACCCTTATTGTGATAGCAGCCATTTACCCCCTGCCATGACTGCTTCAATCTCCCAAGTTTTGCGCGGAACATTGGTCATGTTCTTGCAGCCATTCTCGGTGACATACTACAGAATGCAATGCGAAGAAGGATTAGAATGCTAATTCACAATATAAGTAATTTAGTGAGACATTTTGCTTGATTCCATTTCCATCAAATTACAAAGCCACAACTCTTTGGCTCCCACTTAAATGATGGGGCAAAGCCATACATACAGAGAAACAAAGTATGGCATCATCGAGTTACGATAACTCAACACCACATATATGCTGACCATTGACCCAATGACTACAATAAAGAGTGTTAAAGAGATAGAAACAGTACCACATCACTTTCAATTCGTACTCCCCCAAAGTGCTCAAATCTTCTTACGACATCATGATTGAAGAATCTAGCTGTGACAGAATTTTTCATAGCTGGAACCAACAGAGCATTGATGAAATAGCACCCAGGCTCTACTGTAATAACCTGAACAAGGTTGCTATATGTTAGTTCTGTGTTTTCAACTTACCGACTGCATTCTATATCGCAAATCTATTGTTTTGACATATCAGATGTAGACAGGAGACTTAAACAACAAAACACATAACAAAGAAATCTCAGAACATTGAGGAGGCTGAAATTTGCGTTTTGAAATAATGGGTTGACGTTTGAGCCAACAGCTAAGATACTGGAAAGATGCATTCTGATATCAAGGTGTTGTCGTTTGAACAACAACCTAAGACTAGGCCTGGAGGGCAAAAGTAACATGTTCTCAAATATTTAGGTGACGACATAGAGGATACAATGCCCTTTCACTTAAAAATAACTAACCATGTCTTCTTCTAGATCCCTTGCTGTACGTAAAGACTTCAATCCAGGCTCTTTCGATCGCTCCAGTCCCTACAAAATTTGTCACGATAAGCATCTGGCGAAAGTATAATGAAACAAAAGTATTGTTATTTGACAAGATAAGAAAGAAGAACCTTAAGATAGCCTCCTGGATCATGAGTGTCGATGCCAAGCAAGTGGCCAAGACCATGAGGCATAAAAAGGGCACCCAATCGCTCATTCATCATATCTTCAACATCACTAAAAAGAACCAAAATACATAAATGAGCAAAAACATTTGAACCAAACAAATGGGCACAAAGAAACAGGATCCAGTTTTCCAACTCGCTTATAAAGAGAGAAATATGCAGTGTATTACCCAATGAGGACAGACCCCTTCTTAAGAGCCTCAAGTATGACTTTCTCAGCAAGCCTGTAGCCACATACGAGATAGTTACTACTAATTTTCAAAAATACACAATAAATTAGGCAAAATGCCAGAGCGTAAATGGATTAATGTTGTTGCTATTTAGAGAATATCTATCAGACAAAATACAGTGTTCATGTCCAATTAATCGCCACAAACAGCTACATTTTCTGCAATTCGTTCAAACTGAACGACATAATGAACAAGATGTCAGCCGCTGGTCTAGCCCTTCAACAGCCATTGTCCTACTAATAGACTCACCACCCTCAAAATTAACCTCAAACAATTTGAGCAACATCAAATCAACCCCGACAATGGATCATCATCAATAATATTGTAAAAGCGAGGTGTTCTATGGGTGGACATCTGGCAGAACAGAGGGAAAATAGATGCTACAATATTGGCCGCACCAGGGAAATGTTACAAGGATGGAGAATTGGAGAAAACGAAAAGAGAAGGACGACAACAGTGATACAGAGGCCTAAATTTCAGGCAATCTTATCACGTTAACATTGTCACACCTAATTTTCGTAGTGATTTCAGCGAAAATGGTGGTGTTCTAGTCAAATTTGCTGTATTGTCTCTTTGTGAAAGTGTATGCTTGGTACGGGCAAAAAAAAAAAAAAAAAAAAAAAAAAAAAAAAAAAAAAAAAAAAAACAAACAACCAACCAACCA
>JBBYHQ010000016.1:3727052-3739933 GCA_038382645.1 Spergularia azorica
AATAAATCCCAAATACGATTTTGGTGTTTTTTAGATCCCACCCTCCCCACTTTGGTGGCTAATAAAAACTTCTTTGCCCATATATACAAGGTTACAACATTATTTCCCTAGCTAAAATAGGTAAACCTAGATTTAGTGTATACAAAATAATATGAACACAATGATTAGGATATGATAGATTATATATTTCCCATGCTCCCCCTCAAGGTGGAGCATACGGTTTCCGAATGCCCAGCTTGCCTGTTAGATACTCAAACAATGGTCGTCTAAGAGCCTTTGTGAAAATATCAGCTAGTTGGTCCTCGGTTTGAACATAGGATGTTGCAATAATGTTTCCACGAACCAGGTGTTGTCGCACGAAATGACAGTCGATTTCAATATGTTTGGTGCGATCATGAAAAACGGGGTTCTTTGCAATGTGTAGTGCAGCTTGATTATCACAAAATAACCGCATTGGTTGCTCATGAGAAACTCCAATCGAACCCAGAAGTGATTTTAGCCAAATTAGCTCACTCGTAGCTGCTGCCATGGCTCGGTATTCAGCTTCTGCAGACGAGCGTGACACCGTGTCTTGTTTCTTCGCCTTCCACGAAATGACATGCTAGAGGCAGCAGGTTTCACACTTGGAGATATAGAAAGATTGCGTGCTTTGATATCGCCTAATTCGGACAAGATCGGACAACTTACAAGTAATGAGAAATTGGATGAGTCTTGGATAATGGACTCGGGATGTTCACATCATATGACAGGGAACAAAGACTGAAAGACATAATGTATGCACTTTGGGAAGGCGAGGCAGCAAGTGTTGGATTGCCGGATGGTGTACAGGTCATCGTGGCGAGGAAAAGTCAAATTAGATGAACGGCTTGTACTTAAAAATGTTTTATATGTGCCAAAATTGAATTGCAATTTAATTTCCATCGGCCAATTAGTACGAGAATGTAACGTTACAGTGACTTAGGCCCTGTGCGATTCGACTTATTTAACAGTGTTTTCAAATCAGATCAGATTTATTCAAATTAAATCAAATCAGATCAGCTTTATTCAAATCAAATCAAATCAGATCAGAATTATCCAAATAACAATCAATGAATGTAGTCTATTTTTAGTTATTAATTCGTCTAGTTGCAGTTAATTTATCAGGTAATTCCGTTCAGATCAAATCAAATCAAATTTATTCAAATCAAATCAAATCAGATCAGTTTAAATCAAATCAAATCAAATCAGATCAGAAAAATGCAGTCCAATCGCACAGGGCCTTATTGGCCAAATTTTTGTGTGATGCAGGACCCTTCTACGAAGACGCTGATTGAAGCGGGTGATTTTCGAGATGGAGTTTACTACTATCGAGGGATCGTTGAGCGACATCAAATCTCGCGAGTCAAGGTAGATGATGACGTCAAACTGTGGCACAAGCGAGTTGGTCACCCTTCAAGCAGAGTATTATCTTCCGTCTTTAATTCTTTAGGAAAAGATTTTGTTTGTGATTCGTGTTGTCGAGCTAAACAAACACGATTACCTTTTGCTCGAAATCATAAAATATCGGCCAATGTTTTTGATCTAATTCATTGCGATATTTGGGGAGGCTATCGAGTAAGTGATTTGTCAGGGTCACATTATTTTTTGACTATAGTCGATGATTGTAGTCGTGGCGTATGGTTGTATTTGATGAAAGACAGAGGAGAAGCAGGACAATTGCTACGGGATTTTTGTAAGATGGTACAGGTGCAATTTGATAAGCAAATTAAGGTAATTCAAAGCGATAAGGGCAGTGAGTTTGGGTCTAATCCTATGCTAAAGTTTTACAGGGAACATGGGATTTACTTTCAGACAAATAATATGAACACAATAATTAGGATATGATATAATATATATTTCCCATACAGGAAGCACCTTCATTAACACACCTGTCCACATTATCTATATTCAAGGTTCAAAATCAAGAGTTAGAACTTGCTTAGCTTTGTACAACCAACGTTCATTGTATAGTTATTATCAGCACCAATCAACATAATTATACTACAAAGAATGGATGACAGTGAAAGTTAAATTAAACTTTTTTTTAGAAAATTAGACACTATAATAATTATATAAATTAAACTTACCGGCTACGCACTTTCCTCCGCCTATTTCACCAAAAGAATTCCAACAAGAGGATCCTTGACAACAACGGCCAAAAAGAGCCCGGTTCGGCCCACAAGCTTCCCCTGTAGCCCAACATGACGAACATGATGCTTGTCCTACTGCATTCCCCAATCCCCATCATCATTTGCACCGACAAATGTGACAATACATTGTCAAAAATAATGTTCAGTGCCAAACATTTTTAATATAAAGTGGTAATTAAACTACCACATACGTACGATCGATTATTGTAACCAACGATCACTAAGTAAATTATACTGAACATATATACGGTCGGTACATGTAACACTTCAACCCCTGGAAAATTAACTACGTAATTAATCTAGCAATACTATTCAAGAATTCTATAAGAGACGTTATGATCTTCTCATCGGAATGAAGTAAATAGGATAATTACCTAATGCAAGCATTAGAAGGATGGCAAAAAAGTTAATCTTGAAGGAGTTGAGCCTGCCCGCCATTTTTAATTTGGATGTAGCTAGTACTCTCGAATAAAATCGATCGAAAATGTAATATCTATTTGTGATATATGGTTAACTAACTTTACTTGTTATTGCTGAATGCTTTTCTTGATATTCCGCCAACCTTGTTACACGACTATTTATACAGATTTCTCATGTAGTCTAATGGAATAATTTATGTGCACAATATATAGCCTTCCATCTATTATTTAGCAGGCCAGGGGTTTGATTATTTCTTGTTGAACTTATACATGTACTTATCTATTATAAATGATATGCATTTCTCGATTAATAATAATGTATAATAGACAACGATGATCAAATGTATGAGTATTCATTTCGGCTATTATTTAGCAGGGGTTTGATTATTTCTCGTGTTAAATTATTGATATTGTACTTATTTATTGTAAATGTTATGTATTTCTAGATCTATTCATTTAGGATGAGAAAAACCGAGTACCGTGTTATTCGGTACCCGAAATTAGGGTACCCGCTTTTACAATTGTCAAACTCTAAAGCTCAAATCACAATAACCTTAATCATCTCAAACTCGAATCATGAGATAGTACAGTCAAGAGCTGATACATATAACTTGATGTAAGCGTTATTATACGGAGTACATCACAAATATATTTATTAATGTATTCGAATTTCAGATATACAAAAATTGCATGTTTGCTAATTTTATGTATGTCGTTGATCGATTTGTCATAATTATCAAATAATTTTCTTGCGATTGAATTGGTTTTACGTGATAGCTGAGCTGATTGAGGCCGTTTTGGTATTCTTACTTCTCACCAAGTTGTCGGATACGGATGAGATTTTGAATGTGATATTATTGTACTATGATGTTTTATGTATTCTTATACATTACTCAATCTTAACACGACCTCCAATCATCATAATGACAACTGCAAATTTGAAGGAGTTAGAGGTTATTAGTGGCAGAGTGATCAATGGAATGCTATGGAAGATTTGTCATAGCCAAGAATTTAAAGCTAGCAGGAGTCATTATCAGATGAGCACCATAATTTCAAACCTTTTATCACGGAAACGAGTGTGGTTTGTAATGGTAAGTCGATGGTCACGGAGGACTCAACCTCTGTGAAATTAGAGGATAACTTTATATGGGGATCTAACACGTACACGAAGTGAACCCATCTAGAAATAAATTCGATACACTACAACAATTCATCACTTGTGCCACGCTTAAATCCGTGGCACAAGTGAAAAATTCTCGTGGCTATGCTACTTTGCCACGGGAATTTTGAGTTTGTGCACCCGTGGCACAAGTGGCCGTGGCAAGGAAATTGCCACGGGAAAAACTTTATTGTGGCAAAAACAAGTCTTCTTGCCACGAAGTATAGCCACGTGAATAATCGTGGCAATAAATTATTCCTGTGGCTAACACATTAGCTAGCCACAAGCAAAATCGTGGCGAATACGTGGCTATTACATACCTTCACAACCTAGAAGACATGTCTGTGGCAATGAGCATATTCACATGGCTATACGTTTTAGTAGCCACAAGTAAAATTGTTGTGGCTGAATATATAATTTTTCTTGGCATCAAAAGAAATAAATGTTATTGTAACAACTAACTTGCACCATTCGTTTAATAACGATAATAAACTCGATACCATTAATTATAATAAAATACGATATTATTATTGAAAGAAAAGTGTAAATAAATACATGATAATTACTTTTTAGAATCCAAAGGGAACCCTTCAAAAAAAAAAAAAAAGAATACAAAACGAAAATCATTCCGAAGATATGCTAAAGTTTTGGCCAATACATACAATATAATAGTTCATGATGCCAAATTACAATTTAAAGTCATTTAAATAAATATCGATATGCTTCAGACTCGCGTCTCGACAATAGCCATTTTGTCCAGATAATTAACCTACAAAAAGAAAAGAACAATATCATTTGGAAAGGAAACAAAAAACTTATTACATAAGTATTGACCCAAGCAAACCAACCAGGCCACTTTAACACAACAAGACTAACAAACGACTCGTACATGGCGGCACAAACATAAATACATCATTACAAGAGGTTCCTGCATTCTAGCCATTCCCTATCCCTATCCCTATCCCTATCCCTAACACTAAGACCATTAACTATTCTGTAATTAAAACTATAGGTCTAGCTAAAATACGGCAGCACTTTTGCTAAAAATGGATTATACCAAAATTTCACATAACCTATACCAAATCTAGCCGCTAGCAAGCAGATACAACAATGTTCCAATATGTAAAATAACACCAAAACATCATCCTCCATGTAGAATTGGAAGATTAGCCACAATTCACAATGAAGTGACCCGAAAAGAGCAAAAAAGGCTCCCACATTTGTATCAATACCCCAGCAATCCAGCATACAAAAAAAGGCACCACTTTTACTAACCTTAATGAGATGATTGAATCCATGACTCTTAATCATTCCACCAGCCTTGCCTTGCTTCCCACATTTTGTTATGTTAAGATATGCTTAGGGTTGTAATTTCTTGTCGTTCTCATTGATAATCATCCGGTATTTATACCGTACACATTACAATGTTATGGTAAGTCTTGGTATGCAAGACAAGGCCCAAGGGCCGAATTACATTAGCCTAACACCCCCCTCAAGTCGGAGCATGGAGGTTCACCATGCCCAACTTGCGTACAAGATTATCAAACTGACTAGAACCAAGTGCCTTAGTTAATACGTCAGCTAACTGGTCAGTAGTAGAAACATGAGTAGGAGAAATAAGCTTGTCTTGAATACAGTCACGAACGAAGTGGCAGTCCACCTCGATGTGCTTGGTGCGTTCATGGAACACTGGATTTTGGGCAAGGTAAATGGCCGACTTACTGTCACAAAAAATAGAAAACGGCTCCGGAGAAGTAACACCCAAGCTGAGAAGCAACCCCCGTAGCCACTTGAGTTCACATGTAATAGCAGCCAGAGAGCGGTATTCAGCTTCGACAGAAGAGCGAGAAACAGTAGGTTGTTTCTTGGTTTTCCAAGAGATAGGAGACCCGCCGAGGAACACTAACCACCCCGTGAGTGAACGCCGAGTCAAAGGACAGGCCGCCCAATCCGAATCACACCAACCAGACAAACGTAAATCATAATCGGAGAGAAGGAGGATGCCCTGACCAGCCGTACTCTTCAAGTAACGGACGACACGATAAGCGGCATCCATGTGTTCCTTCCCGAGGAGCATGCATAAATTGGGAGAGAATGTGTATAGCATATGTAAGATCAGGACGAGTGACGCCCAAGTACACAAGACGCCCGACCAAACGGCGATATACTGCTGGATCATCAAGTAAAGGGCCTGATGCACGTCCTAGCGAATGGTTTTGTTCGATGGGGGTAGCAGCTGGCCGTGAGGCAAGTAGCTCTGTATCAGCAATAATATCAAGAGCATATTTCCTCTGGCACAGGTAGATACCAGAGTCATTACGAGCTACTTCGAGACCCAAGAAGTATTTAATTAAAGTCTTTCATGTGAAAACAAGAGCGAAGATAGTCTTTAAATGTCGTTAACGCAGCGGAATCATTCCCTGAAATTAATAAATCATCCACGTAAATCAGGACGTTCAAAATCACCGTACCTTTGACAAAAGTGAATAGCGAATAATCAGAGTATGAGTGCCGAAAACCATATCGGCGGAGAGCAGACCCGAGCTTAGCAAACCAGCACCGGGGAGCCTGTTTGAGGCCATATAATGATTTCTGCAGCTTACAAACCAAGGAGGGATCGGATGACGTAAGACCCGGTGGAAGGCGCATGTATACTTCTTCAGTCAAATCACCATGTAGGAAGGCGTTGTGAACATCCATCTGGTGTAGTTCCCAACGCTTAGCAGCCGCAACCTCTAAAAGTGTCCGTACCGTGGTCATTTTAGCCACAGGTGCAAAGGTCTCCGCATAATCAATACCTTCAGTTTGATGGTTGCCGAAGACCACAAGACGTGCTTTGTAACGTTCAATGGTACCATTGGATTTGTATTTGATTTTATATAACCACTGACTCCCAAGAGCCTTTTTACCAGGGGGTAATGGGACCATACTCCACGTATCATTGTCTTCCAAGGCCTGAATTTCATTATCCATCGTCGCACGCCAAGCGGGGTCTTGATTAGCCTCTGTGAAATTACGGGGCTCACGTCCCGAATCAAGAGCTGCTACAAAGGCACGATGAGGTGCATGAAAACGATCACAGAAAACATAATTTACAATAGGATATGGCGTACCTGAGGAAGGTGAATGCGTAGGACGGGCGGGGGAAGACGATGGACTATACACTTGAACATTACGAATGTTCTTAAGATCAAGTTCTTATCCAGATAACAGAACATTCGGCTTTTTCTCACGAAATGTGCGACCAAGCATAGGAGGAGCGTCATCACTGTCAGATTACGAGGAGGAGGCAGAGGGCTGATCAGCCACAGGCGAATCAGGGCCAGAATTCAGGTCTGTGTGCTGGGCAGGGGTATCGGGTTCAGCATACAATACAGTAGGTGACACAGGAGAGTACCCTATATCATCGCAATCGAACACTGGTATAGGTTCATCACTAGTAGAGGTTGTCCCGGGAAGGGAAAAATTGCAAGCCTCAGGGTCAAAGTATGGAAATACAGACTCGTAGAAGGTAACATCACGAGATACAAAGATGCGTTGTTGATCAAGATCATATAATCGCCAACCTTTTTGACCGTTTGGGTAGCCTATGAAGATGCACTTTCTACTGCGACTAGCAAACTTGTCACCCAGTGATTTTTGATTGTGAGCATAGCACAAGCACCCAATTACTCGTAAGTCAGTGAACAAAGGTGGACGACCAAATAGAACCTCGTAAGGTGTGCGATTGGCCAGGAGAGCAGATGGCGTCCTATTAGAATTAATGACGTGAGCGGCAGCTAACGTACACTCACCCCAAAAGGACAATGGTAAGCCCCCTTGAAACCGTAAAGCCCGAGCGACATTCAAGATATGCAGATGTTTACGCTCCACAACACCATTTTGTTGGGGTGTACCAACACAAGAGGATTGAAAACGAATTCCATTGCCAGTGAAGTAGGAGAATAAGCATTTAAGTTACGTACCATTATCACTTTGAACAAGCTTGATCTTACTGGAAAATTGACGATCAACCAAAGCTACAAATTCCATAAATATGCGAAAGACCTCTGTTTTATTATGAAGTAAATAAATCCATACAGCCCGGGAATAATCATCCACAATAGTGAAAAAATATCGTTCACCACTCAAAGCGGGTTCGGGATAAGCACCCCACAAATCACAATGAACGATTTCAAAAATACGAGAAGTTGTATGACTACGGTCTGGAAAGCTAGAACGCCTATGTTTGGCCCGATGACATATGTCGCAGGCTTTATTCAACCGATTACGACTACGAGTAAGAAAAGGAAGCATCTTAACTACTTTCTCGGAAGGATGGCCCAATCTGTTATGCCAGAGTTGAAGTGTAGACGTCGACCCAGCGGAAAGAGCTCGAACCTTGGCGTCCTTGCGAAAGTAGTATAGTCCCAATCACCTTCCTCGACTGTCGGTCCTGAATTGTACACACAGTAGAGTTGGTTATGATATCACAATTTAATTCATCAGTTAACTGTGAAACAGAAATAAGATTACACTGCAATTCGGGAACAAATAAAACATGATTTAAGGTCATAGAATCCGTGAGCTGCACACGACCCTCTTGGGTCGCCTGAACTTGACGGCCATCGGGAAGACCGACGGGACAGGGGCTAACTGGTACAACATCAGTGAGGAGTCGGAAATTGCCAGTCATCAGAGGTGGCCGGGGGCACAAGAGATGTAATTTTCCCATTCAGAATAATTGGTAAGTTTAAGACGAGCAGGGGTGATAAAACTACCAGAGTGATCGTGAGGACTCAAGTAAAAAGGGTGATTAGGCTCAATTTTTGGTGGCGGTGGAGGCGGCATGGCAGAGTCGTCCTTAGAGATGTCCTCGCCGGCCATTGAAGAAGAAGAAGAGGGGATAGTGGTTAATTTAGGGTTTGGAATCGTAACCTAGCCGATACCATGTTAAGATATGCGTAGGGTTGTAATTTCTTGTCGTTCTCATTGATAATCATCCGGTATTTATACCGTACACATTACAATGTTATGGTAAGTCTTGGTATGCAAGACAAGGCCCAAGGGCCGAATTACATTAGCCTAACATGTTATTAGCTGCAATCTTTTCATCCACCTCGGTTCTACTTGCCTCCGCCTCTTGTTGAGCTTTCCTCTTTTTCTCGTTAGTAGAATCTACTAGACTTGACACAGAAGCAAAGATCCTCTTGACGTGCATTCTTGTCTTATTTGATTCGATATTCTGGTATCTCAATTGCTCGACATCCTGAAGCTTTTACAATAACAAACACAAAAATGCAGTAGAAAATTCCATTTTTAAGAAGACAACTACTGGTGTATGATTTGGCACACAAATCTGACACTTTTAGCAATTTTCAGTTTTGCGCAGTCGGGTTTGAGAGCCTCTTAGGAGGTTCAAATGAAGCTTATTTTGGTGTGGCATACCAATTTGGAAAGCTAACGCATAAAACTAAACGATGGAATTGGATTTACATTAAAATAATTTATGGTTTAACGCCAGTTTATTATTTACCACCTGTTACAGCAAATACAAGTTCAGAAAATGCAGATTTTGTGGCTTGGATTTGAGGGGGCATATCTCATAACTCAGAGATTTGTTTTGAGCAAACCTTATGTCCAAATTAAATTTCAGAAAGCTAGCTATCCAATGCTATAAGTTAGAGCTTCATAAGAAAAGGTTTTTCTATGTCTTCGATCCATTTCCGAACTGGTACAGTTCTGAAATGCTCTGTTTCAGTAAATGTTGATGTCTGAAAATTGTGTTGCAAGTTTGGTTCACCTAATGAGTGAGCTAGCTCGATAGATTGGAGGTAAAAAGCTCTCAATTATGAAACCCTAAAGTCATGGTGTTTGATATTTCATGGTGTATAGGTTTGCATCAGTTAAAGACATGGACAACATATAGGCAGAAAGTTCATTGTCTAAGCTTTCAAATAACATCTTTTAAGACTCCACTGAATTTATGAGGTAGATTGTATATTTGAGCTATCATGGTGTTTAGGTTTGCATCAGTTAAAGACATGGACGACATATTGGCAGAATGTTCATTGTCTAAGCTTTCCAATAACATCTTTTAAGGCTCCGTTGAATCTACGAGGTAGATTATATGAAGGTTCAAAGTCACTGCTGCAGAAAGCCTCATGACCTGCTGACCTGATAATATTCAATGATCAATTTCTCCTTAACTAAGTTGAATTTTCCACTTATTTTATTTTTAAATTTAAGCTAAGATCTCTAGCTTTGATTTGATATATGATGAGTCTCCTTAGTCATCTTGAGTATAGAGTTACGATGTCTGCAATCAAGAAGCTGTGCGCGAGAATTGCAGTGAAGTTCAGATTTAGATCAAGCACAAAGTTGTCATTTTCGATGCTCGTGTTTTGGACCCATTACTACCTGATTGAGAAGAAAAAAATGGCAAATTGATGTTTGATCTAGGAACGAAAAATAAGAGACGTTGCATCAGGCTTAGACAAAAATACACGTTTAGAAAACGCTAAGAGCTCAAGAGTCTGCAAGAATTTCAGAGGTATAAGTTTTCCCCTAAAGAATGATCAAATGAAGTCCGTTTTCTCTGTGCTATACCATTTTGGAAAGATAAGAGATGAAAGTAGCTCATGGATTTTGAATTAATACTAAAAGAGCTCTGAAAAACTTGCAGTTTAAGTTCTAACTTCTAAGACATGCTGCCCACGAGAAAATCAGTAGGAACTTCAGATTATAGGGCTAAACTTTGATGACTCACATCTCGTTTTACATATAATGGAATTGGGTGAAATTTATGTTCATATTTAAGGACTTGAAGATAGCTTTGCAATGGTTCTAGTTAGAGCATGATCTGATTAGATTTTTTATGTCTAAAAGCCAGTTGCGCACCGTGTATTTTGCTAAATCAAAACTGTTTTTGTAGTGAAATTCAATTGTTGTTTTGGGATCATTTCTTTAACTCCAACCCAATTTGATCAGCAGTAGAAGGTGGAAAGAAGAAAAAGAAGATATACACTCCCCTTGAAGTTAATCCTAAGGCATACCCCAAATATTATTCCATATCTCTACATGATCCTTTTAAGACAAATGATGCCATAACCTTGGAGATCCTCTACCTATTAACTAAATCCCTTGAACCAATCCAATAAGAAATAAGTCAATCTGTATCTCAGTGCAGTCCTATTGTCGTATCAAGCAAAATTTACAGAAACTTGAAAATTTGCAGCAGACCAACAGTCATTTAGGAACACTTAGCGCGTCCTAATTGAATTTAATTTTCTGTATAATTTTACCCAGCCAAATACAAAATTCTGTATAATTAGCTTTAAGTTTTACACTACCCGCCTTCGAATTCTTTTTTTACTCTGCCTACTTTTTTACCATGGCGCCTATTATTTTATAATGAGGAAATTTCAAATTTAGAGTGAATTCTTTTTTAAAGGAATTTGTTTGCCACGGGTATTGATTCGTGGCAAGAGTAATTGTTTGCCACGGGTGGCTTAATTCATGGCTCAAGTGATTATTTGCCACATATTTTCCTCCCGTGGCAAAAAAAAAAAAAACAAATTAAGAATGTGGAGAAATCTACTTTTCCCGTGGCAAGATAAAATTATGCCACGAATTTTGAATTCCCGTGGCATAATTCGTGGCACAAGTGATGATTTGTTGTAGTGATAAGATTATAAGATGATCTAACACACCGTGGATATTGCTTAAAAGAAAAAAAAAGGAAAAAAAAAGGGAAGACTTGCTACCTTTACTCATTTCAAAAGCCATTCTAGATACTAACTTAATTATACATACAGTCCTAAGGAGTACTATGCATTATACATGCATATCAACATATGTTTTAAGTGAATGCATGCATGTACCAAATGATAATATTCAATCAATAAAACCAATATGCATGTTGGATAAACGTATACTTAGCTTGATGCTGTTTAAAATGACTTGAAAATTATATTCAATCGAAAGAATTAAAATGTATCCTATATTCTTATCCTATGTATAGGCCAGGTTATTCTATGCTATTAATTAAGTTCTAAAGTTTGTATGATGAGACCCGTCTTCTTTAGCATTTGTTCACCACCACACATCGTCTTAATTAATTAGCTTGTTTGGTGAGAATATTGTGTCCACTGATCGTTATTGTTGAAATTATAACTTATGTAAGAGTTCAAGCAATTCCACTTATGTGGATATATATCAAGAGTCATCGATCAATTCAAGATCAAAAACGCGCTGACAAATACTACGTTGGATAATAATTCAAATACCATTGGAGTATTAAGCTTTGTGCTTAAGATATTATTACGTAGGCTTTGTATTAGTTTTTAGCTTGTCTTCTTTTCCGTTGTATTGGATTTGCGTTTCTTTGTAGTTTTTAATCTGTAATAGTACTCTTTATCGCCGGATTTCCTTATTTAAAAAAAAAAAAACACGATTCTGGTTTACTTTTGGCCTTAAACTTTACGAAAGACTTAACACTTGAGATCTCTGATCAGAGTATTAATCCAATGTGATCTGGCGGAATAACAAAACTTTAAAAGCAAGCGGTAAGCATCCAAATTGGTTAATTACAACTTGTCTAATCAAAGTCTTGTATATTTTGAGTCCATGCATGCAAAATTAAGTGCTATTACTATTCGGTTTACGTAGCAAAATAACAAACCATTAACTATAAAGTCATTCTAAGGAAAAATCCAATCACCTTTTTAAGGTCAATAGACAAATAATAATCGACTTAATCTTATTTGTGAGATTCAAAATCCATATGCTTGCTTGTTCAATCTTCCGTATAGTTACCACTTAGCAGCCCCACCATGCATGCTCGCGTCGCCTATATAAGGAAATTTCCCATGCAACGTAAACTTTCATCCGATCCCAAACATTTCAACTTAGATATACTTAGCTTGCAAAAACAAGTGGTAAGAAATGGCTATAAACATTGCATCACATACATTATTGATTTTCATATCCTCAATATTCTTATTATTATTCATAGCATCACCAACATTTGCCATGAATAATGACATAACTTGGTGGTGCAACCAAACACCATACCCTGAACAATGCAAACATTTCATGAGTCATCTTCAACCAACACACAAATCCGAGTTCCGAAAAATGGCTATCGAAATAGCC